>CM042404.1:2118718-2156218 GCA_023634145.1 Thymallus thymallus | reverse complement strand
TGAAAAAGTATAGAAATACAAGATATCTGGAGTGCAAAAAAAAGCTATAAAAAGGACATTGCATAGTATGGGTGGTTGGCTGAATATGTACACTATACGTTGGTGGATGTTGGATGGTTAACTATACTATACAGGTCGATGGCAGAGAAATACTTCAGTAGCTAAAAATGCGTATGATATGAGCGAGGGTAATAATAGTTTACTTAATAGACAGACTGGGTAAATGAACAGCTAAGTGAAAATTTTGCATGGTTAAATTAGCTGTACAGTTAGGTATACAGTTATATTTACAGATAAGTGAATACTTGCATGTTTACACAAACTGTACAGGTAAATGACAGGAAGAGATACTTTAATAGCTAAATGTGTGTATGATATCATTTGGGGTAATAATAGTAATTCCCTTAAAATACAGTCCTTAGTGCGCAGGGTTTAATTACAGACAACTGCACTTATTGCACATTCGATATACTAAAAGCAATGAGAAAAGGTGCAACTGGCAGGATACTATAATGCATTCCTGAGTGAATGCCTACGTCCAATAATTACTTACAATATTGCAAGTGATATAATATAACAACTGTACATGAGTATGTATATACAGACCTGTATGAATAAATAGGTCCTGAGTGGATGAGTGCTGACGGACCAGAGTTACTCACGGATGGATGCATAATTGTTAAACTAGGTCCTAGCACCCCAACAGTTCCAGATCTATGTTGCCGACGGCACGGCACCCCGGTGAGGCATTATACAGTCTCATAGCCGCCGGCAGGAAGGGCCGCCGGCAGGAAGGACCTCCTGTAGCGCTCTCTGGCACACCGTGGTGGGATCAGTCTGTGACTGAAAGTGCTCCTCTGCGTCATAACCATAGCGTGCAGAGGGTGGGTGACGTTGTCCATGATGGCCAGCAGTTTGGCCAGGATCCGTCTCTCCGCCACCTCCTCTAGAGTGTCAAGGCTCATCCCCAGGACAGAGCTAGCCTTCCTGATCAGCTTATTTACCCGAGAAGCATCACCGGCTTTGATGTTTGCTCCCCAGCACGCCACTGCAAAAAAGATGGCACTGGCCACCACATACTGTAGAGTACCAAGGCCCACAGGGTATACTGTGGTGTACCATGGCCCACAGGGTATACTGTAGAGTACCATGGCCCACAGGGTATACTGTAGAGTACAAAGGCCCACAGGGTATACTGTAGAGTACCATGGCCCACAGGGTATACTGTAGAGTACCAAGGCCCACAGGGCATACTGTAGAGTACCAAGGCCTACAGGGTATACTGTAGAGTACCAAGGCCCACAGGGTATACTGTAGAGTACCAAGGCCCACAGGGTATACTGTAGAGTACCAAGGCCCACAGGGTATACTGTAGAGTACCAAGGCCCACAGGGTATACTGTAGAGTACCAAGGCCCACAGGGTATACTGTAGAGTACCAAGGCCCACAGGGTATACTGTAGAGTACCATTTGGGATGCGTACCATCACAGAACACAGCAAGGGAAGAAGAAGAATTAAGAAAATGCTCATGATTTAGAATCTGATTGGCATGGAACTCTCAGAAGGAATAACTCAGACCCTGTAACATCCTGCTCCTGTCCTTTCAACCATTACCTGAATTCTGCTTGTTCTTCTTCAAACTTTTCATCAGAATGAATTCCAGCTTCTTCTTTGGCTCTCAGTAATCAGTCACATTAAAGGATCAGTGTGTCATAGCAGAAGAGACCACTTTAGACTAGAGCTCTGTAGACCATCCTTTAGACTAGAGCTCTGTAGACCATCCTTTAGACTAGAGCTCTGTAGACCATCCTTTAGACTAGAGCTCTGTAGACCATCCTTTAGACTACAGCTCTGTAGACCATCCTTTAGACTAGAGCTCTGTAGACCATCCTTTAGACTAGAGCTCTGTAGACCATCCTTTAGACTACAGCTCTGTAGACCATCCTTTAGACTAGAGCTCTGTAGACCATCCTTTAGACTAGAGCTCTGTAGACCATCCTTTAGACTAGAGCTCTGTAGACCATCCTCTAGACTAGAGCTCTGTAGACCATCCTTTAGACTAGAGCTCTGTAGACCATCCTTTAATCTCCTCTCCTCTCCTCTCCTCTCCTCTCCTCTCCTCTCCTCTCCTCTCCTCTCCTCTCCTCTCCTCTCCTCTCCTCTCCTCTCCTCTCCTCTCCTCTCCTCTCCTCTCCTCTCCTCTCCTCTCCTCTCCTCTCCTCTCCTCTCTTCATTTGTCTCCTACAGTTTTACGAACAGTACTGATTACACACAATGCACATGACATGAACCACACAATCAAACACATGAACCTGTAAAACACAGTATAGAGTGAAAAACTATGCCCCCCCTCCCCCTCTCTCTCTCACTCTCCCTCTCTCTCTCCCCCTCTCCCTCACCCTGTCTCTCCCTCTCTTTCTCCCCTCTCTCCTCCCTCTATTCTCCTCTCTGTCTCTCATTCAAGGGAAATCTAATCTATCATAATTCCATAGGCTTGTATTGATCACATGTTACTGAGGCAGCAGTGTATTGATCACATGTTACTGAGGCAGCAGTGTATTGATCACATGTTACTGAGGCAGCAGTGTATTGATCACATGTTACTGAGTCAGCAGTGTATTGATCACATGTTACTGAGGCAGCAGTGTATTGACCACATGTTACTGAGGCAGCAGTGTACTGATCACATGTTACTGTGGCAGCAGTGTACTGATCACATGTTACTGAGGCAGCAGTGTATTGACCACATGTTGTTGAGGCAGCAGTGTATTGATCACATGTTACTGAGGCAGCAGTGTATTGACCACATGTTGTTGAGGCAGCAGTGTACTGATCACATGTTACTGAGGCAGCAGTGTATTGACCACATGTTACTGAGACAGCAGTGTATTGATCACATGTTACTGAGGCAACAGTGTATTGATCACATGTTACTGAGGGAGCAGTGTATTGATCACATGTTACTGAGGCAGCAGTGTATTGATCACATGTTACTGAGGCAGCAGTGTTACAAATAAAATACAGATATACCTTATTAACAAAAGTTTGGAATATTACTCATTCAAGGGTTTTTCTTTACCTTGATGACAGCTTGCACACATGGCATTCTCTCAACCAGCTTCATGAGGACCGCCACAGGAATGGAAGACCCAGAGTTACCTCTGTTGCAGAGGATAAGTTCATTAGAGTGAGATTACCAGCCTCAGATTGCAGCCCAAATAAATCCTTCACAGAGTTCAAGTAACATACACATCTCAACATCATCTGTTCAGATGAAACTGCGTGAATCAGGACTTCGTGGTCGAATTGCTGCAAAGAAATCACTACTAAAGGACACCAATACGAAGAAGAGACTTAGACCGGTGGAAATTTGTCCTTTGGTCTGGAGTCCAAATTTGAATTTTTGGTTCCAATCTCAAACAAATTTAGATGGTTTGGGATGATTCGGACCACAGTGAAGGAAAAGCAGCCAACAAGTGCTCATCATATGTGGGAACTCCTTCAAGACTGATGGAAAAGCATTCCAGGTGAAGCTGGTTGAGAGAATGCCAAGAGTATGCAAAGCTGTCATCAAGGCTGTCACGACTCCCTCCGATGTCGCCCTCTCTCCTGGTTCGGGCGGCTTTCGGCGATCGACGTCACCGGCCTTCTAGCTGCCGCCTTTCCCCATGTCATTTTCCATTAGTCTTGTCTTGTCTCTGTTCACACCTGGTTTAGATTCCATCATCATTATGTGTATATATACCCTCTGCTCCCCCATGTCCTTTGTGCGTTATTGTTGTGTGTCAGACATTTGTTCATTAGATTCTCGCTTTCTCCGGGTATTGAACACCCGTGTTTGTTTCCGGGCCTTGTCGTGCCTATGAATTATATTGAAGCTAGACGCTGTTGCGCCGTCTGCTCTCATGTGACTATTAAACTACATTTCCATTTGGAATTCTCTCCTGTGCCTGATTTCCTCACACCCACTACACCTAACAAAGGTAGCTATTTGAAGAATCTCAAATATAAAATATATTTTGATTTGTTTGAAAAAAAATTGGTTACTACATGTGTTATGTCATAGTTTTGATGTCTTCACTTTTATTCTACAATGTAAAAACAAAATGCTGGCCCCCAGTGTAAGTATTCAAAACCTTTGCTATGGGACTCGAAAATGAGCTTAGGTGCATCCTGTTTCCATTAATCATCCTTGAGATGTTTCTACAACTTGAACTGAGTCCACCTGTGGTAAATTCAACTGATTGGACATGATTTGGAAAGGCATACCTGTCTATTTAAAGTCCCACAGTTGACAGTGCATGTCAGAGCAAAAACCAAGCCATGAGGTTGAAGGAATTGTCCGTAGATCTCCGAGACAGGATTGTGTCGAGGCACGGTATAAAAAACCCCTCTAACTGATGCATCATGGGTGAATAAAGGAACGGTATAAAAAAATGTCTGCAGCATTGAAGATCCCCAAGAACACAGTGGCCTCCATCATTCTTAAATGGAAGAAGTTTGGAACCACCAAGACTCTTCCTAGACCAGACCGGGGAAGAAGGGCCTTGGTCAGGGAGGTGAACCCGATGGTCACTCTGACAGATTTCTAGTGGAGTTCCTCTGTAGAGATGGGAGAACCTTCCAGAAGGACAACCATCTCTGCAGCACTCTACCAATCAGGCCTTTATGGTAAAGTGGCCAGGCGGAAGCCACACTTCAGTAAAAGGCACATGACAGCCCACTTGGAGTTTGTCAAAAGGCACCTAAAGGACTCTCAGACCATGAGAAACAGGATTCTCTGGTGTGATGAAACCAAGTTGAACTCTTTGGCCGGAATGCCAAGAGTCACGTCTGCAGGAATCCTGGCACCATCCCTACGGTGAAGCATGTTGGTGGTAGCATCATGCTGTGGGGATATTTCTCAGCGACACTCCTCATCCAACCTGACAGAACTTGAGAGGATCTGCAGAGAAGATTGGGAGAAACTCCCCAAACACAGGTGTGTCAAGCTTGTAGTGTCATACCCAAGAAGACTCAAGGCTGTAATCACTGCCAAAGATGCTTCAACAAAGTACTGAGTACAGGGTGCTTATGTACTTATCTAAATGTTATATTTAAGTTGTTTTTAGTTTTTTTGCTAAAAAAATGTATAATACCTGTTTTTGCTATATCATTATGGGGTTTGTGTGTAGATTGATAAAGAAATACTTTTTAGAATAAGGCTGTAACGTAACGAGCCATTTGCAGTGAATAGGCCTATATCAAGTAGCCTAGACATACACTCTTAGAAAAAAAGGTTCACTCTAGCCAGCTGCTGCTCACATCCATTTTCCCCAAATTAGCTCCCTAACAGCTCCTCCCCCCTCTTCCACCGAGCTAAGGTAGTATTGTTGGACAGCAATCCAGCTGCTCACTCTTTCAACTCTCCCCAAATCATCTATCCATAAACCATCCTCACCATCCTCCTCACCATCCTCCTCACCATCCTCCACCCCATCCTCCTCACCATCTCACCACCACCCTCCTCACCATCCTCCTCACCATCTCACCACCACCCTCCTCACCATCCTCCTCACCATCCTCCTCACCATCTCACCACCACCCTCCTCACCATCTCACCACCACCCTCCTCACCATCCTCCTCACCATCTCACCATCCTCCTCACCATCTCACCATCCTCCTCACCATCTCACCACCACCCTCCTCACCATCCTCCTCACCATCTCACCATCCTCCTCACCATCTCACCATCCTCCTCACCATCTCACCATCCTCCTCACCATCTCACCACCATCCTCCTCACCATCCTCTTCACCCACCTCACCATCCTCCTCATCCTCACCATCCTCTTCACCACCCTCACTGCACCCCTCAATGTATCACCATTACCCCAACCTCTCACTGCACCCCTCAATGTATCACCATTACCCCAACCTCTCACTGCACCCCTCAATGTATCACCATTACCCCAACCTCTCACTGCACCCCTCAATGTATCACCATTACCCCAACCTCTCACTGCACCCCTCAATGTATCACCATTACCCCAACCTCTCACTGCACCCCTCAATGTATCACCATTACCCCAACCTCTCACTGCACCCCTCAATGTATCACCATTACCCCAACCTCTCACTGCACCCCTCAATGTATCACCATTACCCCAACCTCTCACTGCACCCCTCAATGTATCACCATTACCCCAACCTCTCACTGCACCCCTCAATGTATCACCATTACCCCAACCTCTCACTGCACCCCTCAATGTATCACCATTACCCCAACCTCTCACTGCACCCCTCAATGTATCACCATTACCCCAACCTCTCACTGCACCCCTCAATGTATCACCATTACCCCAACCTCTCACTGCACCCCTCACCTTCTCCTCCTTCTCTTCCCCATCCTTCTCTTCTCTCCTCCACTCCACTCCATTACCTCTGTGTCTCCAGTCCTTCTCCTTCTCTCCCCACTTGTCCCCGAAAATCCCTTGACGCTTATCCTCTGGACTATTCCCTCCATGCCTCTCTCCCTCCTTCCCTAAGTCTTCTTTCGCTCCCTCTGTCCTCCTCCTCCACTCATCCCTCCCTTCTTTGCTCATCTCCTCCTCTCCTGTCATTGTGACCATGTTACTATGTCCATCATTCCTCTCCTCTCCTCCATCCCTGGCTCTTCTTCCTCCTCCTTAACTCCATCCCTCGCTCCTTCTCTCCTGTCAGTGTGACCATTTTAATATTACAATAATTCCTCTCCTCTCACGCCCCCCCTCCTCCTCCTCCTCCTCCTCATCCTTAACTCCATCCCTCACTCCTCTCCTCCTGTCCTGTCAGAGTGAATGTGTCAGTCTGTCCATCAGCGCTGGGATAATAACCCTGCCACTGTGACAGCTGCGTCATTCTCACAAAACTGATATTTGACCCAGACATTTTTTTTTTACACAAATTGTCCTCTTGGATCACTGAGATGAGGATCTGTACTTATCTATTTCATAATTATTATTACGTTTTCCACAAAAATCTCATTACCGGTCCAAAAAATGTATAAACAAAAAAATATATTTGATCCTTTAATGAAAAGGCCTGAATTAAATGTAACACTGAAAATAAAAATATTTCAAATTCAATTATTAAATTATAATAAAATGTAATTTCGGTAATGTGAGAATAAATTAACTTAACTTCTACTACCCCTCTAACTGATGCATCATGGGTGAATAAAGGAACTTTAAAAAAGTGTGACGGTTATGAGACAGATGTCCACAGACACTGTGATTGTCCATAATAAATAGTATAGTTTAGTGTAAACTTCAACAAGTATAAATGTTTTATGGACAAACTACAGCAACATACATTTCCGGGAAGAAATTAAGAGACCACTGCAATCCTTTCTTAAATCAGCATCTCAAAATATATGGCTGCCATTCCATTCCAGTGTCTGTTGAATTCTACTGAATGAGGTACTGATTAGGTGATCACCTGAACCACATCTTATTTAATGAGGAAAAGTATCCTATCCTCTTGCAATAGGACCAGCTGGATGGCAAAAACAGTGCTAGTGTCAGGTCCTGAGGTATCCTAGAGGCATCTCTATGTTTGGTTTGTTTTAACTGTCGGGGTCTGACAGTAGGGTTGTCTGGGCTACTCTATGTTTGGGTTTTGTTGGTCCCCAATTAGAGGCAGCTGCCATACGTTGTCTCTAGTTGAGGATCCTAGTTAAATTCATGATTTTGCCCACCTGTGTGTGGATCTTTGTATGTTGCTTTAGAACATCAGTTCGTTTCGTTCTTGCCTTTGTTATTTTGATTACAAATAAAAGGAATGTATGCCTCGGGTCCAATCTTCGAACCATGACAGCTAGTAATACCTAAAATGTAATTGGAATCAACAAATAGTTGAAAAGGAAAGTTTTGAGAGATGAAAAGAAGGGTTCAATTCTAGCTTTATTGGCAGAGGGATACAGTGAGCGTCAGGTTGCTTCCATCCTTAAAATTTAAAAGATGGCGGTTCATAAGAAAAAGGTCAAGCAGCGGACATTGGGGACAACAAAGCTACTGACTGGCAGAGGGTGAAAACCACTCTCCACTGACCGGGATGACCGCCAACTCATTCCAATGTCACTCAACAACCGTAGGATGACATCAAGTGACCTACAAAAAGAATGGCAAACGGCAGCTGGGGTGAAGTGCACGGCGAGGACGGTTCCAAACAGGCTCCTAGGGGCTGAAGTGGTGCAAAGCTAGAAAAAAGCCCTTCATCAATGAGAAGCAAAGAAGAGCCAGGCTGAGGTTTGCAAAATACCATAAGGATTGGAACCTCATTGAAATCTCTGGAATGTGATCAAGAGGAAGATGGATGGTCACAAGCCATCAAACAAAGCCGAGTCAATGTGAAAGACTGGTGGAGAGCATGCCAAGACGCATGAAAGCTGTGATTGAAAATCAGGGTTATTCCTCCAAATATTGATTTCTGAACTCTTCCTAAGTTAAAACATTAGTATTGTGTTGTTTAAAAATGAATATGAACTATTTGTCTTTGCATTATTCCAGGTCTGACAACACTGCATCTTTTTGTTATTTTGACCAGTTGTCATTTTCTGCTAATAAATGCTCTAAATGACAATATATTTATTTGCAATTTGGGAGAAACGTTGTCAGTAGTTTCTAGAATAAAATAAAAATGTTAATTTTACTCAAAACACATACCTATAAATAGTTAAACTAGAGAAAATTATGTATTTTGTGCTTTTTTCAAATAAGTACATTTCAGGTGAAATTGAGGGGGGAGTGGAGGAGAGGAGAGGAGAGGAGAGGAGATGGGGGGGAAGGAGGAGAGGAGAGGATGAGTGGGGCAGGAAGGTGGGGACAGGTAGGACGTGGGTTATGTGGTGAAGTAGAGGAGTATAGTAAAGTGATTGTCACAGTGTACAGAGATTAACTTCTATTTTTCTCCACTGTTATTGAACCACTTGCCTCCAGTGAGTGAATGCATTGTGTCCAGTTTGTTAGCAACAATCGATTATACCCTTATCTCTCTGTCTCTGTCTGATGGTGTAACTAAAACAAGCAGGAGTCTCAGGGTCATCAATCACCGCAGTGGCATACACATACGTGTGAAACCCACAAACATGCACAAACACAGAGGGCAAACACACAAACACGGAGGGCACACACACACATAGGGCAGACACGCAAACACACACCTCAGTGGCATACTGATAGGTGAGAAAAGCCAGTCACCGGTAAACAATCTGTTAGGGCAAAGCCTGCTGATAGACAGAGAGAGAGAGAGAGAGAGAGAGCGATAGAGAGAGAGAGAGAGAGAGAGAGAGAGAGAGAGAGAGAGAGAGAGAGAGGAAGAGACAGGGGAGAGGAAGAGACAGTGTGTGTGTGTCTGTGTCACACAATAACATGCGCTCAGAAAGAGAAAAATAGTGAGAGAGAGAGAGACAGAAAGAGAGACAGAGAGAGAGAGAGATAGAGAGAGAGAGAGAGAGAGAGAGAGAGAGAGAGAGAGAGTGAAAGAGTGAAAGAGTGAAAGAGAGAGAGAGAGAGAGAGAGAGAGAGAGAGAAGTAAGGGGAAAAAGCCTATGACAAATTTAATTTGTGGCGGAGCCAGAGGCACAGCACATAGACAGGTTTACAATAGTTTTAGTCATATAGAAGAGAACACACCATCCATCACAGAGAGAGAGAGACAGAGAGAGAGAGAGAGAGAGAGAGAGAGAGATAGAGAGACAGAGAGACAGACCTTGACAGAGAGAGAGAGAGAGAGAGAGAGAGAGAGAGAGAGACATTGACAGAGACAGAGAGAGAGAGAGAGAGACAGAGAGAGAGACAGTGAGAGAGACACAGAGAGAGAGACAGACAGAGACAGAGAGAGACAGAGAGAGAGACAGACAGAGAGACAGAGAGAGACAGAGAGAGAGAGACAAAAGAGACAGAGACAGAGACAGAGAGAGACAGACTGAAATCATGAAACAAATAGGAATACCTATATGAGAATGCTGTTCATTGACTACAGCTCAGCGTTCAACACCATAGTGTCCTCAAAGCTCATCACTAAGCTAAGGACCCTGGGACTAAACACCTCCCTCTGCAACTGGATCCTGGACTTCCTGACGGGCCACCCCAGGTGTTAAGTCTAGGTAACAACACATCTGCCACGCTGATCCTCAACACGGGGTGCGTGCTCAGTCCCCTCCTGTACTCCCTGTTCACCCATGACTGCATGGCCAGGCAAACACCATCATTAAATTTGCCGACGACACAACAGAGGTAGGTCTGATCATCGACAACGATGAGACAGCCGATAGGGAGGAGGTCAGAGACCTGGCCATGTGGTGCCAGGACAACAACCGCTCCGTCAACGTAATCAAGACAAAGGAGATAATTGTGGACTACAGGAAAAGGAGGACCGAGCACGCCCCCATTCTCATCGACGGGGCTGTAGTGGATTAGGTTGAGAGCTTAGAACCTTCCAGAAGGTTCTACAGCTGCACCAACGAGATCATCCTGACTGGTTGCATCACTGCCTGGTATGGCAACCGCTCGGCCTCCGACCGCAAGGCACTACAGAGGGTAGTGTGTACGGCCCAATACATCACTGGGGCCAAGCTTCCTTCCATCCAAGATCAATATACTATGCAGTGTCAGTGGAAGGCCCTAAAAATTGTCCAAGACTCCAGCCTTCCAAGTCATAGACTGTTCTCTCTGCTACAGCACGGCAAGCGGTACCGGAGTGCCAAGCCTAGGTCCAAATTAACAGCTTATACCCCCAAGCCATAAGACTCCTGAACAGCTAATCAAATGGCTACCCAGACTATTTGTATTGTCCTCCACCTCTTGTACTACTCTCTGTTTATTATCTATGCATAGTTACTTTAACAATATCTACATATACATATTACCTCAATTACCTCTACTAACCTCTGCTGCCAAACATTGACTCGGTACCAGTAACCCTGTATATAGCCTCCTCACTAAGACTCTGTACCAGTACCCCTGTATATAGCCTCCTCACATTGACTCTGTACCAGTACCCCTGTATATAGCCTCCTCACATTGACTCTGTACCAGTACCCCTGTATATAGCCTCCTCACATTGACTCTGTACTGGTACTTCCTGTATATAGCCTCCTCACATTGACTCTGTACCAGTACCCCTGTATATAGCCTCCTCACATTGACTCTGTACCAGTACCCCTGTATATAGCCTCCTCACATTGACTCTGTACCAGTACCCCAGTATACAGCATCCTCATATTGACTCTGTACCAGTACCCCAGTATACAGTATCCTCACATTGACTCTGTACCAGTGCCCCTGTAAATAGCCTCCTCACATTGACTCTGTACCCCTGTATAAAGCCTCCTCACATTGACTCTGTACCAGTGAATATAGCCTCCTCACATTGACTCTGTACCAGTACCCCTGTATATAGCCTCCTGACATTGACTCTGTACCAGTACCCCTGTATATAGCCTCCTCACATTGACTCTGTGCCAGTGTATATAGCCTCCTCACATTGACTCTGTATTGGTACTTCCTGTATATAGCCTCCTCACATTGACTCTGTACCAGTACTTCCTGTATATAGCCTCCTCACATTGACTCTGTACTGGTACTTCCTGTATATAGCCTCCTCACATTGACTCTGTACCGGTACTTCCTGTATATAGCCTCCTTACATTGACTCTGTACTGGTACTTCCTGTATATAGCCTCCTCACATTGACTCTGTACCGGTACTTCCTGTATATAGCCTTCTCACATTGACTCTGTACTGGTACTTCCTGTATATAGCCTCCTCACATTGACTCTGTACTGGTACTTCCTGTATATAGCCTCCTCACATTGACTCTGTACTGGTACTTCCTGTATATAGCCTCCTCACATTGACTCTGTACCGGTACTTCCTGTATATAGCCTCCTCACATTGACTCTGTACTGGTACTTCCTGTATATAGCCTCCTCAAATTGACTCTGTACCGGTACTTCCTGTATATAGCCTCCTCACATTGACTCTGTACTGGTACTTCCTGTATATAGCCTCCTCACATTGACTCTGTACTGGTACTTCCTGTATATAGCCTCCTCACATTGACTCTGTACTGGTACTTCCTGTATATAGCCTCCTCACATTGACTCTGTACCGGTACTTCCTGTATATAGCCTCCTCACATTGACTCTGTACTGGTACTTCCTGTATATAGCCTCCTCAAATTGACTCTGTACCGGTACTTCCTGTATATAGCCTCCTCACATTGACTCTGTACTGGTACTTCCTGTATATAGCCTCCTCACATTGACTCTGTACTGGTACTTCCTGTATATAGCCTCCTCACATTGACTCTGTACTGGTACTTCCTGTATATAGCCTCACTACTGTTATTTTACAACTTTTTAACTTCTAAAAC
Source organism: Thymallus thymallus (assembly GCA_023634145.1). Classification (NCBI taxonomy): domain Eukaryota; kingdom Metazoa; phylum Chordata; class Actinopteri; order Salmoniformes; family Salmonidae; genus Thymallus; species Thymallus thymallus. Next base: position 2,143,821 of record CM042404.1, on the reverse strand, counting down.
AGTAAGCATTTCACTGTAAGGTCTACAACTACGGAACATGTGACAAATACAACTTGATTTGATTTTAGTTGATATACCACAGCTTTTAGTAAGTCAGAATTCAGGGCTAGAACAACCCAGATTATAACAAAGATTGGAGGTGTTATAAATGGGTGTTGAGAAAAGATGAAACACAAGCAAGCGAGAGAGAGAGAGACAGGAAGAAAACAGGCTTCACCATGCCACGTTGGTCTCTCTCTCCCTCTGTCTCTTCTCTTTTTCACTCCCTCCATCCCTCTCCACTGCAGATCTGAAGCACTTGACCACAAACAGTAACACACACACACACACACACACACACACACACACACACACACACACACACAGTAACAGTAGAGACGGTCATTCAACATTATTTTACTTTTGAAATAGGGGGTACTGGTACATGCATACAGAGGTCAGGGCAGTCTGGAGGGATACATGCATACAGAGGTCAGGGCAGTCTGGAGGGATACATGCATACAGAGGTCAGGACAGTCTGGAGGGATACATGCATACAGAGGTCAGGACAGTCTGGAGGGATACATGCATACAGAGGTCAGGACAGTCTGGAGGGATACATGCATACAGAGGTCAGGACAGTCTGGAGGGATACATGCATACAGAGGTCAGGGCAGTCTGGAGGGATACATGCATACAGAGGTCAGGACAGTCTGGAGGGATACATGCATACAGAGGTCAGGACAGTCTGGAGGGATACATGCATACAGAGGTCAGGACAGTCTGGAGGGATACATGCATACAGAGTTCAGGACAGTCTTGAGAGATACATGCATACAGAGGTCAGGGCAGTCTGGAGGGATACACACACACCTCACCGCCACCCTAGCCCCCACACACAGAGATAGTGGTCCACCACCCTAGCCCCCACACACAGAGATAGGGGTCAACCACCCTAGCCCCCACACACAGAGATAGGGGTCAACCACCCTAGCCCCCACACACAGAGATAGGGGTCAACCACCCTAGCCCCCACACACAGAGATAGGGGTCAACCACCCTAGCCCCCACACACAGAGATAGGGGTCAACCACCCTAGCCCCCACACACAGAGATAGTGGTCCACCACCCTAGCCCCCACACACAGAGATAGGGGTCAACCACCCTAGCCCCCACACACAGAGATAGGGGTCAACCACCCTAGCCCCCACACACAGAGATAGGGGTCAACCACCCTAGCCCCAGTGGTTAGTGCAGCAACTCAAGCACAGCCAGTGTTATTTGTACTCTTCTGCCTCTTCTTATATCTCTCTCTTTCTTTCTCTCTATCTCTGGTGAGTAGATCTATCTTACAGAGAGGTGGAGGAGGAGGAGAGGAGAAGGGGAGGATGAGGAGAGAGTGAGTGGAGGAGGAGAGAGGGGGAGGAGAGAGGGGGAGGAGGAGAGAAGGGAGGAGGAGGAGGAGAAGAGAAGGGAGGAGGAGGAAGAGGAGGACGAGGAGGAGGAGGAGGAGGAGGAGGAGGAGGAGGAGAGAATGGAGGAGGAGGAGGAGGAGGAGATAAGGGAGGAGGAGGAGTGGGTAGGAGATTCGCTCCAAAATGACTCAGTCTCAGCCTGTCTGTTTCCCTTTCCATCCTAATGTTGTTTACCAGCGTTTCATTTCTGTAATGAAAAACTAATTAAATAATCTACCACACACACACACACACACACACACACCGTCACAAAGACACACACACCATCAGACACACACACACACTTTTAATGAAAGAGTAATTAAATAATCTATCCATCTGATTAGTATTAATATCCCTCTCTGCTCCTTCACTCGCATCCTGAGGGCAAAACACAGTGTGTGTGTGTGTGTTACCCGCTGTGTGTGTGTGTATGTTACCCGCTGTGTGTGTGTGTATGTTACCCGCTGTGTGTGTGTGTTACCCACTGTTCTGAGCTCCCCAGTCCCTCTCTATCAAACCGTGAAGGTGTTGGGAGATATCTGCCACTCCTGTCTAAAACCCAGCCAGGTCACCTGTGATACAAGTTAGTATTCTTTGTCCATCCATGTCTGAGGACGTCGGGAGATGACGTGGAAACCAGCCACTAGGGAAACAGTGAGCGCTGTTACCTTCTAGTAGGGTTTGGTTTTGATACACCATTGTGGACGGGCATCAGCATAAGTATCTCTCTCTGGTTTCAAAGAAACAAAAGGTTTGAATCCAAACCTTAACCCTTACCTTAACCATTCAGAGTTAATGCCTAACCTTAAGAATTCAGACTCCTTCCTACTACTTAACATTGCTTAATACCCTAGGTTTACAGAAAATACCCTGAAGCTTCCTGAAAACCCTGACGAGCCCTTAAGCTTCCTGAAAACCCTGACGAGCCCTGACGCTTCCTAAAAACCCTGACGCAAGCTTCCAGAAAACTGGAACGAAAATGGCGCTCAACTAATTTGGAAGTCTTCCGACGTTCTTGGAAAGACAATACCGTGCAATATCGAAGAGCCCCCACTGCTGCTCGATCAGCCTACAGTACTTTTCCAACCTGATTGAGCAGAATAAAACAGTATTTTTTATACTGTCGCAAAGCTTACTAATAAGCAGCATTCCCAAGTGAGGATGGCCTTCACTTCAGTCTGATGAAACAAATAATGTATACGAAACAATCCAGTCTGGTTTTAGACCGCATTATAGTACTGAGACTTTACTCGTGAAGGTGGTAAATTACATTTGAGTGGCTTCAGAGCAAGGCTCTGCATCTGTCCTCGTGCTCCTAGACCTTAGTTCCGCTTTCAACACCATTGATCACCACATTCTTTTGGAGAGATTGGAAAGCCTAACTAGTTTACATGGACAAGTTCTTGCCTGGTTTAGATCTTCTCTTTTGGAGAGATATCAGTTTGTCTCTGTGAATGGTTTGTCCTCTGACCAATCAATGGTTAGTTTTGGTGTTCCTCAAGGTTCCGTTTTAGGAACACTATTGTTTTCACTATATATTTTACCTCTTGGTGATGTCATTCAGATACACAATGTCAACTTTCACTGCTATGCGGACGACTGACATTTATGTACATTTCGATGAAACATGGTGAAGGCCCAAAATTGCCTGCCCTGGAAGCCTGTGTTTCAGGCATATGGAAGTGGATGGCGGCACGTTTTACTTTTAAACAAGGACAAAACAGAAGTGCTAGTTCTAGGTCCCAAGAAACAAGGATATCTGCTGTTTGATACGATGATGATGAATCTTGATGGAGTCATATCAAATAAAACTGTGAAGGACCTTGGTGTTACTCTGACAAACATCAGACATATTTAAAGAGCAGCTTTTTTCCATCTTGCAACATTGCAAAGATACCAAAATATTTGGTCAAAAACATTGTTGCAGAGAAGGTTTTGTCACTTCAAGATCATACTACTGCAGTGCTACACTCTCTGGCTAAGCACTAAATTAACGCACTAAATTAACTTCAGCTACTGCTAAATATGGCTGCTAGAATCTTGACTAGAACCAAAAAATGTGGTTCTAGTTTTTCTATACTGGCTTCCTATTAAGGCTAGGGCTGATTTCAAGGTTTTACTACTAACCTACAAAGCATTACATGGGCTTGCTCCTACTTATCTCTCAGATTTGGTTCTGCCGTACATACCTACACGTACGCTCCGGTCACAAGACGCAGGCCTCCTTATTGTCCCTAGAATTTCTAAGCAAACAGCTGGAGGCAGGGCTTTCTCCTATAGAGCTCAATTGTTATGGAATGGTCTGCCTATCCATGTGAGACACATGCTCGGTCTCAACCTTCAAGTCTTCTTTTCAGTAGATCCTATGTTTGAGTGTAGTCTTGCCCAAGGTGAAGATGGCGCTGACAGAGAGGGCTGCCTTGCGACTAGCAGTATTTCGTTTTTTTATGTATTATTTTTTACATTACATATAAAAAATATATATATATATTTATAAGCATTTCTTTATAACATCTGCTAAACTAGTGTATGTGATTTGATTGATTTGAATGGCAAGGCACTGGAATGACGAACCACCCTTGCTGTCTCTGCCTGTCCGGATCCCCTCTCTCCACTGGGATTCTCTACCTCTGACCCTATTACAGGGTTTGAGTCACTGGCTTGGTAGTGCTTTTCCATGCCATCCCTGGAGGGGTGCATCATGTCTTGGCAGGCTTTTTTCACTATACTCGACTTGAGTGGGTTGAGTCACTGACCTGGTCTTCCTGTCGGACGGTGGTGGAGATCTTCATGGGCTATACTCTGCCTATACTTTGTTGATATCCCCCTACTGGTGTGGGGGCTGTGCTTTGGCAAAGTGGGTGGGGTTATATCCTGCCTCGTTCCCTGAATGCTCGGCTATGAAAAGACAACTGAGGTGCTGACCTGTTGCACCTTCTATAACCACTGTGATTATTATTTGACCCTGCTGGTCATCTATGAATATGTGAACATCTTGAAGAATGATCAAGCCTTAATGGCCATGAATTATTATAATCTCCACCCGGCACAGCCAGAAGAGGACTGGCCATCCCTCGCAGCCTGGTTCCTCTCTAGGTTTATAATCTCCACCCGGCACAGCCAGAAGAGGACTGGCCACCCCTCGCAGCCTGGTTCCTCTCTAGGTTTCTTCCTAGGTCTGCCTTTCTGGGAGCTTTTCCTTGCCACTGTGCTTCTACATCTGCATTGCTTGCTCTTTAGGATTTTAGGCTGCGTTTCTGTATAAGCACTTTGTGACATCTGCTGATACATTAAATTGACAAAATGAAAAAATAACCTTAAGATTTCAGAGTTAATGCCTAAACTTGGAAAACCGTCCACTAGAGGCAACAGTGAGAACTTTTACCATCAAGCAGGCTTGGTTGTTGTGGATGGGGGAGGTGGAGGGTCATCATCCCAAGACTCTGGTTTGGAAGGTCTGATCACAGTGGTTTATAAATATTCATTTTTTTACCCTATCCCAAACCTTAACCCATAACTTCGAAATGTGACGTTTGGAGAAATGGAACGATGCTGAGCAGAAGTCAACCCAAGTTGAAAAAACATTGAAAAACATCAGAATCTGAGGTCACACACACAAACACACAGAGAGACACACACACACAAACACACACGGAGAGACACACGCACAAACACACACAGAGAGACACACACACAAACACACACAGAGAGACACACACACACAGTGAGACACACACACAAACACACACAGTGAGACACACACACAAACACACACAGTGACACACACACAAACACACACAGTGAGACACACACACAAACACACACAGTGAGACACACACACAAACACACACAGTGACACACACACAAACACACACAGTGACACACACACAAACACACACAGTGAGACACACACACAAACACACACAGAGAGACACACACACACAAACACACACAGAGAGACACACACACACAAACACACACAGTGAGACACACACACAAACACACACAGTGAGACACACACACAGACACACACAGTGAGACACACACACAAACACACACAGCGAGACACACACACAAACACACACAGTGAGTGAGAGAGAGAGAGAGAGAGAGAGAGAGAGAGAGACCAGCCAGAAAGAACAAAGGGTGATGTCATTTCTAATTTCTTGCTCTTCACCAAAAATAGAAGGCAGACACAACATGCCGTCATTTAACAGTTATTTTCTAGAACAATATTCTCCATGGTCCCATTGTGATGTGTTTTGCCACTGTTGGTGTTGTTGGTAGGGGCATGTGTGTGTGTCTGTGTGTGTGTGTGTGTGTGTGTGTGTGTGTGTGTGTGTGTGTGTGTGTGTGTGTGTGTGTGTGTGTGTGTGTGTGTGTGTGTGTGTGTGTGTGTGTGTGTGTGTGTGTGTGTGTATCCATCTGCCATGCAGTGATCTAATGGAGTAGGTCTCTACACAAGTGGTTTATCTCAGCCTTGTACTTAACTACAACAAACCACAACACACACGCACACGCACACACACATGCACATGCACACACACACACACACACACACACACACACACACACACACACACACACACACACACACACTCACACACACTCACACACACACACATGCACACAAAAACATACGAACACACACACAAAGTAAAAATATGTATCTCTCCTTTAGAAGGGACCCATTTACTCTCTTTCATCTGTGACTTTTCTGTTTCCATCCCAAATGGAACCTGATTCTCTACCCAATGGACCCTTGTCAGCAGTAGTGCACTACTTAGGGTATAAGGTGACATTTGGGATAAAGATTGTATCTGCTAGGCATCTGGACCAGGACCTCAATAACAAACCACTGGAATAATACACATTGTACCCTCCATCCTCCTCTAATATCCCTCCATCCTTCTCCTCCTCTAATATCCCTCCATCCTTCTCCTCCTCTAATATCCCTCCATCCTTCTCCTCCTCTATTATCCCTCCATCCTTCTCCTCTTCTATTATCCCTCTATTCCTCTCTCTCTCTCTCTCTCTCTCTATTCCTCTCTCTCTCTCTCTCTCTCTCTCTCGCTCTCTTAAAAGGTGCTTTTTAGTCCAGGACTAGGCTTATTCTCTTTTCAATAGAGTTCCATGTGTTTAATAGATAGCAAATAGTTAACACAACCCAGCATCCATTGTTGTCAATGAATCAATCACATGTTTGTCTTCTCTAGGCTTTCTATTGCTATGATCCAACCTCAACATATCTTCTTTCTATTGCTATGATCCAACCTCAACATATCTTCTTTCTATTGCTATGATCCAACCTCAACATATCTTCTTTCTATTGCTATGATCCAACCTCAACATATCTTCTTTCTATTGCTATGATCCAACCTCAACATATCTTCTTTCTATTGCTATGATCCAACCTCAACATATCTTCTTTCTATTGCTATGATCCAACCTCAACATATCTTCTTTCTATTGTTATGATCCAACCTCAACATATCTTCTTTCTATTGCTATGATCCAACCTCAACATATCTTCTTTCTATTGCTATGATCCAACCTCAACATATCTTCTTTCTATTGCTATGATCCAACCTCAACATATCTTCTTTCTATTGCTATGATCCAACCTCAACATATCTTCTTTCTATTACTATGATCCAACCTCAACATATCTTCTTTCTATTGCTATGATCCAACCTCAACATATCTTCTGCAGATGTGGACTAGCTATCATGACCATTAAGAAGACAGAATCGTATTTAGTTTTCCAATATCTACAAATGACACCAAGACAGAGGTTATATTTGTTTCATTGAGCGGGGCTTCACAGGGTGTCTGTTATTGTAGTATTGAGGTTAACCTCAGGCTTCTGGCCCAAGGCTTGCTGCTAACTAACACACACACACACACACACCACATGCTAGCACGGCGCAGGGTGGAAAGTGTTTACACCTGAAAGAGGTGTGATAACACAGAGATAGAGGCAGGGAGGGCATGGGGGAGTGGAGGGAGAGATGGAGTGAAGGTGAGAAAGAGACAGTGAGAGACATAGGGAGAAAGAGAGAGAGAGAGAGAGAGAGAGAGAGAGAGAACTATTTGCACATCATTATAACACTTTATATAGACATAATATGACATTTGAAATGTCTTTATTTTTTGGAACCTTTGTGAGTGTAATGTTTACTGTACATTTTTTATTGTTTATGGACATGGACATGTTCTTACACATTCTTCATTTCCACACAAAGGACAATCCGCCCTTTGGCACATAGCACACTCATAAGGGTCAGTATGGTGGTAATGTCCGTCAAATACCTTTAGAACACCATTTACAATAACCTCCTTTCGGACATGGTCGGTGAGTAGCATGAGCTCCTGACTTTGTTTGCACGCTGACATCATTATCATCGTCCTTGAAATAATCCAGAACTGGATATACATCCGGAAGATCAACGTCTGTGACAATACCATACAAACATTCCCAAACGGGCAGTCCAATGGGCCTCCCTTAATGTTACATGGTCTTCCATGTTTGTCAGTATACTGTCCTGGGACCCCTGGAGCTGGATACACTGCCTGTTGTGCATTGCCAACAATCGTATGTACAGACATTTGCTTAACTGTGGTCGTAATGAAAAGAGATTTCAGTCAGGGTGGTAGACAGGAAAAACTACTCCCCTTAGCAATCATGATTGCCATTTTCGTGAACATTGCTCCCCATTTTCCCAGAGTTGACTCCAGCCAGTCCCAGCTGTGTGCATCATGTCCAGCATTGTTTTTTACTTCTTGACGTAGTCCTTTTATTTTAATCATTGCTTCCGTAAATGATTGGTCGTATTGTTAGGAATGAAAGTGCAACATTTGTCTCCAAACATAACACATACCCCACCTTTTTCTGCCACTAAGGAGTTAAGCGCTATTCTATTTTGCCAAGTCATTGTAATAGTAGCCTGCTGTATAGTTAATGAACAGTTGTTGATTATCATATAGGTAATTAATCCATTCCACATTTTTGTTAGGTGTTATCCACACTAGTATAGTCTCAAATCCTGATGATATTTCACTGTGAGTTTTATATTCGTTTGGGATACCTCTGGGCTGTCATATAGCATCTAGAGTAAATACACTGCTGGATCTGACTGGTATGACCTCTTCATTCTTTTAAGTTGTTTTTCCAGTGTATTTACAGCTATTTATACCTCTTGAGTTAGCATAATTCTAGCACAAAGACCAGACCAATCACTGGGCAGTGAGGCTCTCAGACCCCCTTTCCTTCCACATAACCACCAACAGTCTGCTAGTGGTTGATCTTGTTTTGTAAATAGGTTCCCTACTCCTTGAAGGATGACTCCATTATCTTTTCTTGTAACATTATAAGTGTGAGAACAATTACCCCGAAATGTACCTAACGCTTGTCCTACCTCTTTTAGGTAACATTCGTATTCTCCCATAATCCTTCCCAGCCAGCGGAGTGCTTTCTCTTTAGTCGTTGGCCAATTGGTGTTGTTTTGCCGTTTCCATACTGACTCATACTCAGTTGCTCCACCTAACAGGATGCACCAATATTTACAGTATGATCGCGTCAGGCAGTACAGTAATAGCTTCATCAGTATTGAGTGCCCTTTCTGTCCCATTCATTGGGGACACCGTAGTTGTTGTTATGTTATTATCTTGTTCTTGTTAGATAGATAGATAGGTACTTTATTGCTCCCCCGGGGGGGAAATTTCATTGTCAAGCAGCTACAACAAAACACAGGGCAGGTGCAAAATGCCACAACGAAAAGTACACAAAAGACAGATACACGGTACATGATACATAGAGCGGCAGTATGAAAAAGTATAGAAATACAAGATATCAGGAGTGCAAAAAAAAAAAAAAGCTATAAAAGGACATTGCATAGTATGAGTGGTTGGCTGAATATGTACACTATACATTGTACACTATACATTGGTGGATGTTGGATGGTTAACTATACTATACAGGTCGATGGCAGAGAAATACTTCAGTAGCTAAAAATGCGTATGATATGAGCGAGGGTAATAATAGTTTACTTAATAGACAGACTGGGTAAATTAACAGGTAAGTGAAAATTTTGCATGGTTAAATTAGTTAAATTAGCTGTACAGTTAGGTATACAGTTATATTTACAGATAAGTGAATACTTGCATGTTTACACAAACTGTACAGGTAAATGACAGGAAGAGATACTTTAATAGCTAAATGTGTTAAAGTATCTCTTCCTGTCATTTACCTGTACAGTTTGTGTAAACATGCAAGTATTCACTTGCATGTTGTTCCATGCATTCATTACTGTCATGTGGCAATGGAACCACTGTAACCAAGGGGTTTAGCTGCTGCTCAAAAATAGCAGCTCTCTTTCCCTATAGCAGCTCTATGTCCTTATTTGTTCAGTCCCTGTCCATATTCTAGCCTCTTCTCTAGTCATGCTTATACCTGTGCCATTACATTTTACAGAGTCACATGTCATGTTCAATTCTGTGTGCCAGAGCCGTTCTACTTTTGCTCCCATTCTACAATTTGAATCACGAGTGGCTTCATATTCTATTCTCCATTTTCCTTTCTTAATATAGAACAGGTAATTGGTGTACTCCAGATTTATAGTGTCCACTAATCCTCTCACTGTACATTTCACTTCTTTAGTTTGCTCTGGAATAGCCTGAATCATAACTGCGAGAAGGCAAGTGTCTCTTGTTTTCTCTAGATCTCTCACATCATGGTGTGCTTCTATCAGTGTTGATCCATAGTTCTCCAATTGTTCTGGCTTCTAAGTGTCACTCGAATGCCCATGCAAGGGCAGAGAAATCAATGGAGGGAAAGTCACCTTCTCCCTCATTTCCTGTGTTTTCTTGATATCCTTGGTTGTTGCCTGAGTCTGGGGTATTGTCCACAACAGATATCCTATTAACAGTACCCCATTTCCTTCAATGCCTGCGTCGACAGTCACACTTGCCTCTGCTTCTTTCTTCTTCTTCTGGGACCCTGGTGCAGTGGTTCAGATGGTACCACATCGTACTCCCTTCCACCTGTATGGCCGTGGGTGTTGCTCGGATCATCTTGTATGGTCCCTCTCTCCTGAGCTCATTCCACCTTCTCCTGAACACTGAGATGTAGACCTGGTCCCTTGGTATCACTGAGTATGGCCCCTCTGGTTCTGGTTCCGGTTCTCGTCTTTTTTCCTGGAGGTAAATAACTTTGTGTATAGTAAGGTGCCTTACATATGCTTTAAGCTCAATTTCTAATTGTTCCAATGAGGGACCTTTGTGAGATCCCCTTGGAACTGGTATGTATACACAGGTATACACATCCCAGTCTTTGCTTAATTCTCACTTTTGTTTTGAATAAATCCTGACCCATTGTCTGAGCTGATCTCCGTTGGTATTCCAAACCTGGGCATTACTTCTCTTCTTCTCTATTACTGTTTCTGCTTTTTGATCTGCTGATGGTATTGCTCTCACCCATCTGCTAAATTTGTCTAATTATAATAAGCATGTATTTTTTGCCAAAAATGGTTTTGTGTAATCAGGAACTGCTAGAGCCAGGGTGGACTGCATCTATTTTTTCAGTGTTTCAAAAGCAAAGAGGGCATCATTGTTCCATTCAAGACTCGCCCTGAGGTCTAGCTGTCCTGGCTCTTTCATAATTTCTCACAGAGGGGCTGTTTTTACCACATAGTCCTCTATCCAGTCTGAACTGAATACAGTCATTCCCAAAAATGTCAGCATCTGAGCCACTGTTTGAGGAAGTGGTGCTTTGCTAATCCCTTCTAGCTGTCCTGGTGATATTGCCTTGGTTCCATGTGCAATTGTTCGTCCTAGATATTCAACTTGGGGTTGGCAGTACTTGAGTTTTGTTTTTGAGACCTTGTGCCCCCTTCTGCTAATTGTCTTAGCACTTTCATGGAATCAGCGTGACACTGGTCCATGGTGGGGGCACAGATCAGTAAGTCATCTACGTATTGAATCAATGTCCTGTCAAGTACCAAATTCTCCAAATCTGACCTTAATACTTAATTAAATACGTGTGGTAAGTACTTAAATCCCTGGGGCATCCGGGTATATGTGTATTGTTTACCTTTGTAGGTAAATTCAAACAGGTGTCTGCATTCCTCCGCCAGGGGAAAAAAATGCTCCACATAGATCAATCACCGTAAAGTACGTGGCTTCCGGGGGAATATTGGTCAACAGCGTGTGAGGGTTCGGAACTTCAGCAAGCCAGTCCTGTACTATGTCATTTACTGCCCTTAAATCATGGACTAACCTCCATTTCTTCCCATCTGCTTTCAGAACTGGTAGCAGAGGTGTGTTGCAACAACTCTGTGTTTCTATCAACACTCCTGCTCTAATTAATCCCTCCATTGTCATGCTAATTCCTTCTTCTGCCTCAGGTTTCATATGGTACTGGGCCTTCCAAGGGGGCTTGGCGTCTGGTTTCATATGGTACTGGGCCTTCCAAGGGGGCTTGGTGTCTGGTTTCACCTTAATGCATATGGGACCTGCTGATTTCACCAGGCCAACATCTGTATCATGTTGTGACCACGCTTCTTCTGGTATATTCTCCTCCATTGCTTGTCTTGTCTGGTTCTATTGCTTCTCCTAACTGTAACTGCTGTTTGGCTGTAACGTCTACCACCCTTGGATCCCAGTCATCATTGTGGTGGCCAGTATTTTAATAAAGGCCTTGTCTGTGGAGTGATAGATCAACAGGTTATCTGTTTTATTCCACTGACTTGTTTTTTCCCGTTTCATCATGGGGCCCAAATCTCTTGGTATTACTCCCTTATTTACCAGTAAGGTAATGTGTGGTGCAGCGCCGGAGACAATGTACCATCAAAGTCTGAACCGTCCCTGTCCATCACTTCCATTGCTGCTCCCTGCTTTCCTGTAATGATATAATGGGACATTAATGGTATTGACTTCCTGTTTGCATTCAACAACCACAGTTTTTCCAGAAGGTGATCACGATAGGGGTCATATTGCATTGTACAGTGGTTTTCTGATGTTGCTCTCTCAGCTTCAGGTATCTGCTCCTGAATAAACCTACCCCATTTCTTGATACTTCTGTCTCAATCCCCCCTAACAAATATACATTTGTTGTGTCCCCTGTCATCATAATTTTTAAGTTTAACCCTGTTTGTCTATAATTACTCGATCAGGGGAACACCGAATATGGATGCCCATTTTGCACAGAGCATCCCTGTCTAGTAAATTAATTGGGGTGTATTCTGACACTAATATTGGAAGGATTGCTGATTTATCATGGAGCTGTCAGTGGAATTAGCTGTGTTTGTCCAACAGTTTTGGCATATTTACCAGAGATGTGGAGGTGAGAGGCATAATTTGGACTTACACAAGTGTAAGTGGCTCCAGTATCTACCATCATAGGTGTACCTCTTTTTTCTATCTGAACCTGCAGCATAGGTTCTTGATCAGCTCATGTAGTTAACACTGGACACTGACCCTCCCCTGTAGGATTCTCTGGGCAGCCCTAGTAACCCTGACGGGTCCCGCCAAAGGGGTTCACAGGACCCTGCAGTTGACTCTGATTTGGTTGCCAGCCTCCTACTTGTTTCCAGCCATTTTGGTTCCTGTTTCCCTGTTGTTGCCAATGATTAGTGGGGCAGTTTCTTCTAGTATGTCCTGTCTGTTGGCATCCCCAACAAATCCCAGGTAGCCCTTGTGGGTTTTGATTTCTTCTTTTCTGGTTATTTTGTTGTTTATTGCCATTATTCCACTGCCAGGTTTGCTGTGTATACACATTTACTACTGCAGCACAGGAGGCGGCTGCAGCCACCGTCCCTACCTCTAGCACAGCTGTCACTGTCACTGGAGCCTGGATTTTCTTTTTTCCTCTGTTGGTAAGTTCTTCCAGCTGTAGATGGGTTAGTTTTCTTGGTTCGTTGTTCCCATTTCTTGGAAATCTTCATCAGTTCTTCTTTATACAGGGGATACCTGACACCCAGGATTTCTACTGTTGTTCTGTTCATTTCTGCAGCTTGTAGTCTTGGTCTTCCCACTGCCAACGTTTCCCTTTGTTGTTGTGTTGGGTTTTATGTTTACCAGTATCTTCCTCAATGTTAGACTAGAGACTGTTTATGGTTCTAATTGTTCTCCACCTGTCTTGATCTACTGATATTTCTATCTCTGGTTCCTTTATCTGTTGTCCCATAACTCCTTCCCCTCTCTCAAACCCTTCTTGTTCTCCTATATCTAGGTATGGTTCTACTGATATTTATATCTCTGGTTCCTTTATCTGTTGTCCCATAACTCCTTCCCCTCTCTCAAACCCTTCTTGTTCTCCTATATCTAGGTATGGTTCTACTGATATTTCTATCTCTGGTTCCTTTATCTGTTGTCCCATAACTCCTTCCCCTCTCTCAAACCCTTCTTGTTCTCCTATATCTAGGTATGGTTCTACTGATATTTATATCTCTGGTTCCTTTATCTGTTGTCCCATAACTCCTTCCCCTCTCTCAAACCCTTCTTGTTCTCCTATATCTAGGTATGGTTCTACTGATATTTATATCTCTGGTTCCTTTATCTTGTCTCATCTCCCATTAAGGAACCACTCCTCTTCTCCTGTTCTTAAATATTTTCCCAGTGGACCGTTTAACTTTGGGTTATTTGACCAAACCCTATTTTCTACTATTATTATCCACGTTACTTCCCTCTGAAATAATATTCCCGATGCAAAGCAATGATCTATATTTCCTGTATCTACATTTTTGTATCTATTTTCTCTTTCTGTCCACATGTATACTTTAAACGTTACCACTTTTATGTTTTCTGTTGCTGTGTATTCCCTTATTCTACATGCCTTTATTTTGTATCTAAGTTCACTTGGTTCTCGTTGTAGTCGACGTTTTGGCATTTATTTCCCTATTCTTTCCCGTCCATACAATCCTCTAGTTTTATGCTTAGCGGTATCCACGGTTTGTCTATTCTGCCCGTACAGACCCTTGTTTTTTGTATCAAGGCGGTCTCCACAGAAGCTATTCTGCCCGTACAGACCCCTAGCAACTAAGGCGGTATCCACAGAATCTAGACTGCCCGTACAGACCCCTAGTAACTAAGGCGGTATCCACAGAATCTACCCTGCCCGTTCAGACCTATGGAGATACACTTCTCGATACTCCACAGTGGTACTATGCAGGAATTTTGCCTGTCTAAGCAGCCCTTTCGATTGATTCACTTCAAATGCAATAAAAAGCGGTATCACGGGAGTTTCTGCCTGTCTAAGCAGACCTTTCTATTGGTTCACTTTAAAACAATAAAAATTGGTATTCACAGGACTTTTCCTTGCCTACCCGTGCAGTCCCCTAGTGATATACTTTCTCATTACACTAGGGCGGTATCTGTAGGTCTTTTCTATTGGTTGGGACCACCCTGGCGGGTTGCTACATTCCCTGCAACGACCCTATAACCTAACTCAGACCAATTGGACAAACTAGCCGGATCATATTCACAACCCAATCAGCCTGACTCAAACGAATCTGGAAAGGGCAGATCAGACAGAATCCCCTGGCCAGTACTCCGATGTCAACTGGCTGAGCAACCTGCCCAATTACTGATGGACAGCCCGAGCTACCCAAGTCCAAAGCAACCCGAGTCCACAGCTTCCCCCCACAGTGGCCCTTCTCAATCTATTGCAAGCCTCAAAACTTTTCCTTCATTATTTTGCATGCATTTTTTTATACAAAAGCTCCCAACATTTTTTGTTGGTTAAATTTGGAGACATATTCGGTGTCCTACCGCTGAGGCAGGTCCCTGGAGCGAACCACACAAACTCTATACTATAAGTAAGAACTTTGCTTACCTCTTTTTAGTGGCACTTGTTTGTGCAGTTCATTCAAACCCGTCCACAGCTGCAGGCTTTCACCGTCTCTGGTCCCTTTTTGCCAATCCATTTCGTGACGCCATTGAAATATTTCTTAAAAATGTCTTGCAGACACAGGAGCTTGTGAATCCAGAATATACTTTACTACAAAGCAACAAAGCCAAACAGACTCAGTGAACTCTTTTATCCAGTTACATCGTTACATAACATTCATGGTCACTCCTCCTTATGCAAATGTTTGACATCATAGCTGATTCGCCACCAATATCTTTCTTTTCCTTTTATCTTTTGTTCACGCCCTAATTCTATTTTGGTTTCCCCTCCTATTTTGGTATTGCTTTCTGGACCTGAACTATATTGGTGGAGTGACCTCTGTTCTATTTTGGTTTTCCATCCTCTTTTGGCACTGCTTTCTGGACCTGAACTATATTGGTGTGCATTACATGATCATGTGCTAAACCCCAAAGTGCATTACAGGATTATATAGTGAGCTCCATTAAGCTCAGTTCTGTTTACTGTCTCATGTTTATCCAGTGTATGTAGTGGCAAGACAGTTAGTTACATGACCTACAGCATGGTCAAGCAAGTTAATGTTTCCAATATTTTCGTACCACTAAGCAACTATGGATTTAGAACCACAAAGAGCAAGTTGCAAAGAAAACAGAAGCTGCCTCCACTATTCCAGCACCATTTTCAACTTCAACATTTCAACATCATCAAATCACCTATGCTTAGTCTAAAACTAAAAGACACCAAAGACAATTTAGTCCAATCAACATAAGCTAAATATGATTTGGCTGTCCATGGTTCTGAATTCTGTGTTTGTGTGCACGTTCGTGCAAGTAGAAAAACACGTTGACTCACCCTACTAGAGAAACGAAGGGGCAACAGCGCCTCTTCAACCTTAGGAGGCTAAAGAAATTTGGCTTATCACCTAAAACCCTCACAAACTTTTACAGATGCACATCTGAGAGCATCATGTCAGGCTGTATCACCGCCTGGTATGGCAACTGCACCGCCCACAACCGCAAGGCTCTCCAGAGGGTGGTGCGGTCTGCCCAACACATTACCGGGGGCTAATTACCTGCCCTCTAGGACACCTACAGCACCCGATGTCACAGGAAGGCCAAAAAAATAATCAAAGACATCAACCACCCAAGCCACAGCCTGTTCACCCGAGGTCAGTACAGGTGCATCAAAGCTGGGGCCGAGAGACTGAAAAACAGCTTCTATCTCAATGCCATCAGACTGTTAAACAGCCATCACTAGCACATTAGAGGCTGCTGCCTATAGGCATAGATTAGATCTATCTATCTATCTATCTATCTATCTATCTATCTATCTATCTGTCTATCTATCTATCTATCTATCTATCTATCTATCTATCTATCTATCTATCTATCTATCTATCTATCTATCTATCTATCTATCTATACTGTATTCATATATGTATGTATATATTCTTAATTCATTCCTTACTTAGATGTGTGTGTATTGGGTATATGTTGTGTAACTGTTAGATATTACTTGTTAGATATTACTGCACTGTCGGAGCAAGAAGTACAAGCATTTCACTGTAATGTGATTTGTGGACTCAAATTAAGTATTTAAAATATATGTGTGCATACCATGTGAGAAAGTGAGTGAGCATGTGTGTGTGAGTATGTGCAAGAGTGAGTTAGCACGTTAGTGAGATACTGAGTGAGTGCGTAGCTGGCTGGGAGTGAATGAGTGCACACTTGACTCACAGGGAGGATTTGCCTGTGCGAGGGTCGATGTAGGTGGTGGTTCTCCTGTAAATAATCCGCAATAATAATATAATACCTAAACGTAATAATAATATCTGCTAAACGTGTATGTGACCAATAAAATTTGATTTGATTTTAAGTGGAAGAAGTTTGACACCATTTATGCTGTAAATCCATAGCGTTCCTCTGAAAGTGTAGAAGGTCCTCATTGTTCCCCACTGTGTTTGGGATGGTCAACATTTGTAGAGTGGCTCTATTTGCACTCAGCATTCATTTTTTTCACCTTTCTGAATGTCATTCCAACCTTTTGAAATATCACATTTACATAAGTTTTCAGATCCTTTAGTCAGTACTTTAGTCAGTACTTTCCTTTAGTCAGTACCTTTGGCAGCGATTACAGCCTCTAGTCTTCATGACGCTACAAGCTTGGCACACCTGTATTTGGGGAGTTTCTCCCATTCTTCTCTGCAGATCCTCTCAAGCTCTGTCAGGTTGGATGGGGAGAGTCGCTGCACAGCTATTTTCAGGTCTCTCCAGAGATGTTAGATAGGGTTCAAGTCCGGGCTTTGGAAGGTGAACCTTCGCCACAGTCTGAGGTTCTGAGTGTTCTGGAGCAGGTTTTCATGTACCGTGTATCATGTATCGTGTATCTGTCTTTTGTGTATTTTCGTTCTGGCATTTTGCACCTGCCCTGTGTTTTTTCGTAGCTGCTTGACAAAGAAATGTCCCCTCAGGGATCAATAAAGTACCTATCCAATCAATCAATCAATCAATCAATCAATCAATCAATCAATCAATCAATCAATCAATCAATCTATCTATCTATCTATCTATCTATCTATCTATCTATCTATCTATCTATCTATCTATCTATCTATCTATCTATCTATCTATCTATCTATCTTTGCTCCGTTAATCTTTCCCTCGATCCTGACTAGTCTCCCAGTCCCTGCCGCTGATAAACATCCCCACAGCATGATGCTGCCACCACCATGCTTCGCTGTAAGGATAGTGCCAGGTTTCCTACAGACGTGCATTCAGGCCAAAGAGTTCAATCTTGGTTTCATCAGACCAGAGAATCTTGTTTCCTTTAGGTGCCTTTTGGCATACTTGTACTGATGAGTGGCTTCCTTCTGGCCACACTACCATAAAGGCCTGATTGGTGGAGTGCTGCAGAGATGGTTGTCCTTCTGGAAGGTTCTCCCATCTCCACAGAGTAACTCTGGAGCTCTATCAGAGTGAACATCAAATTCTTGGCTCCTCGATTGCTCAGCTCTAGGAAGAGACTTGGTAGTTCCAACTTCTACCATTTAAGAATGATTGAGGCCACTTTGTTCTTGGGGACCTTCAATGCTGGAGACAGTTTTTGGCACCCTTCCCCAGATCTGTGCCTCAACACAATCCTGTCTCAGAGCCCTAGGGATAATTCCTTTGACCTCATGGCTTGGTTTTTCCTCTGACATGCACTGTCAGCTGTGGGACCTTATGTAGACAGGTGTGTGACTTTCCAACTCGTGTCCAATCAATTGAATTTACCACAGGTGGACTCCAATCAAGCTGTAGAAACATCTCAAGGATGATCAATGGAAACAGGATGCACCTGAGCTCAATTTTGTGTCTCATAGCAAAGGGTCTGAATACTTATTTAAATAAAAATACAAAATAAAAATTAATACATCTGCAAATTTCATTTCTAAAAACCTGTTTTCGCTTTGTCATTAGGGGGTAATGTGTGTAGATTGATGAGGACATTGTTTTATTTAATACATTTTATAATAAGGCTGTAATGGAACAAAATGTGGAAAAAGTCAAGGAGTCTGAGTACTTTTCAAATGCACTGTTTAGTAATGATGAAAAAACTATGCTTGAGACCTGAGCCTCCCTGGTTCAAGCAACCAACCTGTATGGATGAACCCTTTCAGACTCTAGCTACATCTGAATACCATCGAGATCACACCAGATAGACTTCAGTATTAGACTTTCGTCCAGGTCGCCAGGACGTCGGGAGATAACTTCAAAACCGTCCACTATGGGCAACGTGAGCACGTATTACCATCTAGTAGGCTCGCATGGGGCCTACTCTACTGCATGGGGATAGATCAGGCCTGGGCAAAGTCCGGCCCAGTCCATGTCTATGTCCCAAATAGCACCCTATTCGCTACATCAGGCCTGGGCAAAGTCCGGCCTGCGGGCTGTGTCAGGCCAGGGGGCTGTATGCGGCCCGGGACCTGATTCAATACAGCCCGAGGAATCATGATCAGATCACATAAAGAATTTGCGATAGTAAAGTTTTGAAAATGTTTCCCTGTCAAGACGAACAGTGACACGGCATGTTGAGGACATCGCAGAGAATATGGAACAACAATTGAAAGACAAGGTAAAGGATTTCACCTATTTCTTCTTGGCCCTGGATGAGAGCAGTGATGCACGTGACACGGTGCAGTTGTTAATATTCTTACGAGGCATAACGCCAGACTTTGACATTACAGAGGAGCTTTCTTCAGTACAGTCAATGAAGAGCAAAACCACAGGGGAAGATATATTGGAGGAGGTTAATAAGTGTGTGGCAAAGCTGGGACTGAGTTTTGAAAAGTTATCCAGTATGTCCACTTATGGGTGCCCAAACTTGACAGGAAAAAACATTGGCCTTTTGAAGATCAAGTAGCTGAGCTGAACCCAGATAAGAAAATTATTTTCCTGCATTGCATTATTCATCAGGAGGTGCTCTGTAAATGTGTTCTGAAAATGAGCCATGTTGTGGATACAGTCACTAAAGTGGTAAACTTCATAAGAGAAAAATCTTTAAATCACAGGCAGTTTGTCTCACTGTTGGAAGAGACAGAGTCAGGTCATGCAGATCTCCCTCACCACACAAACGTGAGATGGCTGTGTTTGGGGAAGGTGCTTAAAAGGGTGTGGGACTTGAAGTAAGAAATTGCTGAATGTTTGCAAATGAAAGGAAAATAAGTGGATTTCCCTCAACTGCAAGATAAAGAATGGTTGGCTGATTTTGTCTTCATCGTGGTCCTCATGAATGAACTGAATTCCAAACTTCATCAGATGTACAGCCTTGTCAAAGCCTTCAAGGGAAAATTACTCCTCCGGACCTGCCAAGTAGAAGCCAACAATCTCCCCCACCTTCTGACACTACTAGTCTGTTCCCTATCAGATAACCAGCGGGACAAGTATACATCGCTGCTGTGTGCTTTAATCGGTGAGTTTTCTCGTTGTTTTGAGGATTTCAAAGTGTTGGAAAATGACATGCTGTTGGTTTCCTCTCCTTTCACCTTCAATGTGGATAACGCTCCCACTGACCTGCAACTTGAGCTTATCCATCTTCAGTCTGATGCAGTGACTGGAGAACTATTCAAAACAATGTCACTGACGAGGTTCTATGCATCTCTCGATGAACAAAACTTTCCATAGATTAGGAGTCATGCTCAGAAGATGTTTGTACTGTTTTTGTCAACCTATGTACAGTGTTGAGAACAAGTATTTGATACACTGACGATTTTGCAGGTTTTCCTACTTACAAAGCATGTAGAGGTCTGTAATTTTTATCATAGGTACACTTCAACTGTGAGAGACGGAATCTAAAACAAAAATCCAGAAAATCACATAGTATGATTTTTAAATAATTAATTTGCATTTTATTGCATGACATAAGTATTTGATCACCTACCAACCAGTAAGAATTCCGGCTCTCACAGACCTGTTAGTTTTTCTTTAAGAAGCCCTCCTGTTCTCCACTCATTACCTGTATTAACTGCACCTGTTTGAACTCGTTACCTGTATAAAAGACACCTGTCCAAACACTCCACAATGGCCAAGACCAGAGAGCTGTGTAAGGACATCAGGGATAAAATTGTAGACCTGGGATGGGCTACAGGACAATAGGCAAGCAGCTTGGTGAGAAGGCAACAACTGTTGGCGCAATTATTAGAAAATGGAAGAAGTTTCTCTCTCTCCAGAGTAACAGGTATACTGGGCTGTTGTATCTCTCTACAGAGTAACAGGTATACTGGGCTGTTGTCTCTCTCCCCAGAGTAACAGGTATACTGGGCTGTTGTATCTCTCTCCAGAGTAACAGGTATACTGGGCTGTTGTCTCTCTCCCCAGAGTAACAGGTATACTGGGCTGTTGTCTCTCTCCAGAGTAACAGGTATACTGGGCTGTTGTATCTCTCTCCAGAGTAACAGGTATACTGGGCTGTTGTCTCTCTCCTAAGAGTAACAGGTATACTGGGCTGTTGTCTTCCTCCCCAGAGTAACAGGTATACTGGGCTGTTGTATCTCTCTCCAGAGTAACAGGTATACTGGGCTGTTGTCTCTCTCCCCAAAGTAACAGGAATACTGGGCTGTTGTATCTCTCCAGAGTAACAGGTATACTGGGCTGTTGTATCTCTCCAGAGTAACAGGTAAACTGGGCTGTTGTATCTCTCCCCAGAGTAACAGGTAAACTGGGCTGTTGTATCTCTCTCCAGAGTAACAGGTATACTGGGCTGTTGTATCTCTCCAGAGTAACAGGTATACTGGGCTGTTGTATATCTCTCCAGAGTAACAGGTATACTGGGCTGTTGTATCTCTCCCCAGAGTAACAGGTAAACTGGGCTGTTGTATCTCTCTCCAGAGTAACAGGTATACTGGGCTGTTGTATCTCTCCAGAGTAACAGGTATACTGGGCTGTTGTATCTCTCCAGAGTAACAGGTATAATGGGCTGTTGTATCTCTCTCCAGAGTAACAGGTATACTGGGCTGTTGTATATCTCTACAGAGTAACAGGTATACTGGGCTGTTGTATATCTCTACAGAGTAACAGGTATACTGGGCTGTTGTATCTCTCCCCAGAGTAACAGATATACTGGGCTGTTGTATCTCTCCAGAGCAACAGGTATACTGGGCTTTTGTATCTCTCCAGAGTAACAGGTATACTGGGCTGTTGTATATCTCTCCAGAGTAACAGGTATACTGGGCTGTTGTATCTCTCTCCAGAGTAACAGGTAAACTGGGCTGTTGTATCTCTCTCCAGAGTAACAGGTAAACTGGGCTGTTGTATCTCTCTCCAGAGTAACAGGTAAACTGGGCTGTTGTCTCTCTCCAGAGTAACAGGTAAACTGGGCTGTTGTATCTCTCTCCAGAGTAACAGGTAAACTGGGCTGTTGTATCTCTCTCCAGAGTAACAGGTAAACTGGGCTGTTGTCTCTCTCCAGAGTAACAGGTAAACTGGGCTGTTGTCTCTCTCCAGAGTAACAGGTAAACTGGGCTGTTGTCTCTCTGTCCAGAGGAACAGGTAAACTGGGCTGTTGTATTTCTCTCCAGAGTAACAGGTAAACTGGGCTGTTGTATCTCTCTCCAGAGTAACAGGTAAACTGGGCTGTTGTATCTCTCTCCAGAGTAACAGGTAAACTGGGCTGTTGTATCTCTCTCCAGAGTAACAGGTAAACTGGGCTGTTGTCTCTGTCCAGAGTAACAGGTAAACTGGGCTATTGTATCTCTCTCCAGAGTAACAGGTAAACTGGGCTGTTGTCTCTCTCCAGAGTAACAGGTAAACTGGGCTGTTGTATCTCTCTCCAGAGTAACAGGTATACTGGGCTGTTGTATCTCTCTCCAGAGTAACAGGTAAACTGGGCTGTTGTCTCTCTCCAGAGTAACAGGTAAACTGGGCTGTTGTCTCTCTCCAGAGTAACAGGTAAACTGGGCTGTTGTCCCTCTCTCCAGAGTAACAGGTATACTGGGCTGTTGTCTCTCTCCAGAGTAACAGGTATACTGGGCTGTTGTCTCTCTCCTAAGAGTAACAGGTATACTGGGCTGTTGTCTCTCTCCAGAGTAACAGGTATACTGGGCTGTTGTCTCTCTCTCCAGAGTAACAGGTAAACTGGGCTGTTGTCTCTCTCTCCAGAGTAACAGGTAAACTGGGCTGTTGTATCTCTCTCCAGAGTAACAGGTAAACTGGGCTGTTGTCTCTCTCTCCAGAGTAACAGGTAAACTGGGCTGTTGTATCTCTCTCCAGAGTAACAGGTAAACTGGGCTGTTGTCTCTCTCTCCAGAGTAACAGGTATACTGAGTGTGTGTACATTTGTACATTTACATTTTGGTCATTTTGCAGACACTCTTATCCAGAGAGACTAACAGGAGCGATTAGGGTTAAGTGCCTTGCTCAAGGGCACATTGGCATATTATTTCCCTCGTCAGCTCGGAGATATGAACCACCAAACTTTTGGTTACTGGCCCATTGTTCTTAATCGGTAGGCTACCTGCCGCCCTGTGTGTGTGTGTGTGTGTGTGTGTGTGTGTGTGTGTGTGTGTAGAGTCAGTAAAGGCAGTAGCAATAAGGCAGAGCTCTGATAAGGATTATCTCCACTTCACTTCCATTACTACCTCAATCACACACAGGACCTTAAGTTAACACACACACACACACACACACACACACACACACCAATCATTTACTGACTGCCTCTCGAGGTCATCTCGTTCATCCAGTACACACAAATATAAACTCTCTCACACCAGCTGTTTTACAGTGGAATTCACTCTCTCTCTCTCTCTCTCTCCCTCTCTCTCCCATTCTCTCTCTCCCATTCTCTCTCTCTCTCTCTCTCTCTCTCTCTCTCTCTCTCTCTCTCTCTCTCTCTCTCTCTCTCTCTCTCTCTCTCTCTCTCTCTCTCTCTCTCTCTCTCTCTCTCTCTCTCTTTCTAATAAAAGCTGAGTACTGGGGTATTGTCCAGACAAAGATTTTTAGTGTAGCAATATTAAGTTGTATGAAATTAAATCAGATGTGAAAAATAGGCTATGCAAAAATGTGGGCACCCTTGTCATTCTGTTGATTTGTTCAACATTATGGTTTAGGGGAAGGCTACAAAAAGCTATCGCAGAGATGTAAGCTGTCAGTGTCCACTGTGAGGAACATAGTGAGGAAATGGAAGACCACAGGCACAGTTCTTGTTAAGGCCAGAAGTGGCAGGCCAAGTAAAATATTGGAGAGGCAAAGGCGAAGGATGGTGAGAACGGTCAAAAACAGCCCACAGACCACCTCCAAAGACCTACAACATCATCTTGCTGCAGATGGTGTCACTGTGCATCGTTCAACAATTCAGCGCACTTTGCACAAGGAGAAGCTGTACGGGAGAGTGATGCGGAAGAAGCCTTTTCTGCACACACGCCACAAACAGAGTCACTTGAGGTATGCAAACACACATTTGGACAAGCCAGCTTCATTTTGGATTAAGGTGCTGTGGACTGATGAAACAAAGATTGAGTTATTTGGTCATAACAAGGGGTGTTATGCATGGCAGCAAAAGAACACAGCGTTCCAAGAAAAATACTTGCTACCCACAGTAAAATTTGGTGGGAGTTCCATCATGCTGTGGGGTTGTGTGGCCAGTGCTGGTACTGGGAATCTTGTTAAAGTTGAGGGTCGCATGGATTCCACTCAATAACAGCAGATTCTTGGGAATAATGTTGAAAAATCTGTCACAAAGTTGAAGTTACGCCGGGGCTGGATATTTTATCAAGACAACGACCCAAAACACTGCTCAAAATCTACCCGGGCATTTATGCAGAGGAACAAGTACAATGTTCTGGAATGGCCATCCCAGTCCCCAGACCTGAATATCATTGAGAATCTGTGGGATGATTTGAAGCGGGCTGTCCATGCTCGGCAACCATCAAACCTAACTGAACTGGAGATGTTTTGTAAGGAGGAATGGTCCAAAATACCTTCATCCAGAATCCAGACACTCATTAGAGGCTATAGGAAGCGTCTAGAGGCTGTTATTTTAGCAAAAGGAGGCTCTACTAAATATTGATGTGATTTTTCTGTTGGGGCCCAAATGTATGCACCTGTCTAATTTAGTTTTGATGCATATTGCACATTTTCTGTTAATCCAATAAACCTAATTTCACTACTGAAATATTACTGTGTCCATCAGTTATTTGATAGATCAAAATGAAATTGCTGATCCAAACACCCAAATATTTATAAATGGAAATCATGGAAATTGTCAGGGGTGACCAAACTTTTGCATACGACTGTACATTTTAAACAGTGCGTTAATGTGTGGAAGTG
>CM042404.1:2005592-2110978 GCA_023634145.1 Thymallus thymallus | reverse complement strand
ACCCAACACACCCTAATAGATAAACACGTCCACAAAAATAAGACAAAACTCTATTCTTGCTTTATTCATACATCAAATGAATTGGCCAATATTCTAGAGAAGTCCTCAGCCCCTGGTGTTAGTCTCCACAATTCGGAAGTTAGATGCCTGCTCTTTGCAGATGACCTGTGCCTGCTTTCACCCACAGCACATGGTCTACAGCAGAGCTTGGACCTGCTAGAGCAGTACTGTCAGACCTGGGCCCTGACAGTAAACCCCAAAAAGACCAAAATAATGATTTTCCAGACAAATTCCAGATCCCAGGGAATAAAACCAAAGTTCTCAATTGGTGCAAAACATATAGAGTATTGCACACAATACAACTATTTAGGTTTAAAAATAAGTTCGACTGGACACCTAAATAATGCAGTGAATGAATTGAGAGACAAAGCACGCAGGGCATTCTACGCCATTAAAAAACAAATCCAAATTGAAATACCTATTACAATTTGGCAAAAACTAATTAAATGTGTGATTGAACCAATCGCACTCTATGGCAGCGAGGTGTGGGGTCCACTTACAAAACAAGATTTTACCCACTGGGACAAACATCCCATTGAGACCTTGCACGCGGAACTTTGTAAGATTCTCCTACATGTCCAGAGGAAAACTACAAACAATGCATGCAGGGCAGAATTAGGCCGATATCCACTAATATTAAAAACTCAAAAAAGAGCAATTAAGTTTTGGAAACACCTAAAACACAGTGACCCCCTCTCATATCATTACCAAGCCCTGCAATACCAAGAGTTGAGCAAAGATAAGAGTCCCTTCATCCAACTGGTCCAGGGGCTGAGTTCACAAACTTGTTCCAC
Source organism: Thymallus thymallus (assembly GCA_023634145.1). Classification (NCBI taxonomy): domain Eukaryota; kingdom Metazoa; phylum Chordata; class Actinopteri; order Salmoniformes; family Salmonidae; genus Thymallus; species Thymallus thymallus. The sequence continues at coordinate 2,110,124 of CM042404.1, read as the reverse complement.
TAACACACTGAAGCCTCAGGACCAGAACATCCAATCAATAAGAATTAACCAAATTACAAAACATCTAAAACAAAACTACATTACCTATTGGAAAACACAAACACAAGCACAAAGCAAAATGCAGTGCTATTTGGCCCTAAATCGACAGTACACCATGGCAAACTATCTGACCATGGTGACTGATCAAAACCTCAGGAAAACCTTGACAAAGTACAGGCTCAGCGAGCACAGCCTTGCTATTGAGAAGGGTAGACACAGGAAAACCTGGCTCCCTGTAGAGGAAAGGCTGTGCAACCACTGCACCACAGCAGAACCAGAGACAGAGCTGCATTTCCTGACCAAATGTCAAAAATATAAAACTATCAGAGAGAGTCACTTCCCCAAATTTGAACAAGTAGTCCGGGGCTTTGAGGACCTCTCTGACATAGAAAGGCTGCCGATCCTTTTGGGGGAAGACATGACCAGCTGTGCGCTGGCAGCATGCTATGTTGCTGCCTGCCACAAGTTGAGGGACAGTGCCTGACATATTTAATGGATTTATTTTATTTTTTCCTGTTGTTATTTGTTCTTTGATGTAATTATATTTTAAAAATATATATATATATATGTGTGTATGTATGTATGTATATATGTGTATATATATGTATGTGCGTGTGTATATGTATGTATATATATATATACAGTGGGGAGAACAAGTATTTGATACACTGCCGATTTTGCAGGTTTTCCCACTTAAAAAGCATGTAGAAGTCTGTAATTTTTATCATAGGTACTCTTCAACTGTGAGTGACGGAATCTAAAACAAAAATCCAGAAAATCACATTGTATGATTTTTAAGTAATTAATTTGCATTTTATTGCATGACATAAGTATTTGATACATCAGAAAAGCAGAACTTAATATTTGGTTCAGAAACCTTTGTTTGCAATTACAGAGATCATACGTTTCCTGTAGTTCTTGACCAGGTTTGCACACACTGCAGCAGGGATTTTGGCCCACTCCTCCATACAGACCTTCTCCAGATCCTTCAGGTTTCGGGGCTGTCGCTGGGCAATACGGACTTTCAGCTCCCTCCAAAGATTTTCTATTGGGTTCAGGTCTGGAGACTGGCTAGGCCACTCCAGGACCTTGAGATGCTTCTTACGGAGCCACTCCTTAGTTGCCCTGGCTGTGTGTTTCGGGTCGTTGTCATGCTGGAAGACCCAGCCACAACCCATCTTCAATGTTCTTCCTGAGGGAAGGAGGTTGTTGGCCAAGATCTCGCGATACATGGCCCCATCCATCCTCCACTCAATACGGTTCAGTGGTCCTATCCCCTTTGCAGAAAAGCATCCCCAAAGAATGATGTTTCCACCTCCATGCTTCACGGTTGGGATGGTGTTCTTGGGGTTGTACTCATCCTTCTTCTTCCTCCAAACACGGCGAGTGGAGTTTAGACCAAAAAGCTCTATTTTTGTCTCATCAGACCACATGACCTTCTCCCATTCCTCCTCTGTATCATCCAGATGGTCATTGGCAAACTTCAGACGGGCCTGGACATGCGCTGGCTTGAGCAGGGGGACCTTGCGTGCGCTGCAGGATTTTAATCCATGACGGCGTAGTGTGTTACTAATGGTTTTCTTTGAGACTGTGGTCCCAGCTCTCTTCAGGTCATTGACCAGGTCCTGCCGTGTAGTTCTGGGCTGATCCCTCACCTTCCTCATGATCATTGATGCCCCACATGGTGCCCCAGACTGAGGGAGATTGAGCGTCATCTTGAACTTCTTCCATTTTCTAATAATTGAGCCAACAGTTGTTGCCTTCTCACCAAGCTGCTTGCCTATTGTCCTGTAGCCCATCCCAGCCTTGTACAGGTCTACAATTTTATCCCTGATGTCCTTACACAGCTCTCTGGTCTTGGCCATTGTGGAGAGGTTGGAGTCTGTTTGATTGAGTGTGTGGACAGGTGTCTTTTATGCAGGTAACGAGTTCAAACAGGTGCAGTGAATACAGATAATGAGTGGAGAACAGGAGGGCTTCTTAAAGAAAAACTAACAGGTCTGTGAGAGCCGGAATTCTTACTGGTTGGTAGGTGATCAAATACTTATGTCATGCAATAAAATGCAAATTAATTATTTAAAAATCATACAATGTGATTTTCTGGATTTTTGTTTTAGATTCCGTCTCTCACAGTTGAAGTGTACCTATGATAAAAATTACAGACCTCTACATGCTTTGTAAGTAGGAAAACCTGCAAAATCGGCAGTGTATCAAATACTTGTTCTCCCCACTGTATATAAAATAGAAAAAAATATATATATATAAATATATATAAAAAAAAAATATATTGATGTATGATACTTTGGCAATATGTACATTGTTGCGTCATGCCAATAAAGTGAATTGAATTTAATTGAATTGACAGAGAGATAGAGAGAGAGCAGAACTAGGACTATACCCGCTGTTAAATTCAACAACCACCTAAAAGGAAGCGATACCCACATACTCCAACACAAAGCCATCACCTACATAGAGATGAACCTGGAGAAGAGTCCCCTAAGCAAGCTGGTCCTGGGGCTTTGTTCACAAACACACAGAGACCCCACAGAGCCCCAGGACAGCAACACAATTAGACCCAACCAAATCATGAGAAAACAAGAGAATTACTTGACACATTGGAAAGAAACTAGAATGCTATTTGTCCCTAAACAGAGAGTACACAGTGGCAGAATACCTGACCACTTTGACTGACCCAAACTTAAGGAAAGCTTTGACTATGTACAGACTCAGTGAGCATAGCCTTGCTGTTGAGAAAGGCTGCCGTAGGCAGACCTGACTCTCAAGAGAAGACAGGCTATGTGCACACTGACCACAAAATGAGGTGGAAACTGAGCTGTACTTTCAAACTCCTGCCAAATGTATGACCATATTAGAGACACATGTTTCCCACAGATTACACAAGAATTTGAAAATAAATCAAACATTGATAAACTCTCATATCCGTTGCCATGAGAAAAGGGCAACCAGTGGAACTCAAACAACATTGTAAATACAACCTATATTTATCTGTTTATTGAGAGAGAGTGCAGGGAAGTCAAAGAGGGAGACAGAGGGGCAGCTGTTCTGCTCTAAGAAAATATCAAGCACTCTCTCTCTCTCTCTCTCTCTCTCTCTCTCTAATTCACTTAAATTCAATTTAAGGGCTTTATTGGCATGGGGAACATATGTTTACATTGCAAAGTAAGTGAACACTCTCTCTGTCTCACACACACACGTTTTAGATTACAATTTGAATTGTGGAAACATTTGATAAATTACTGCATGTTGATTTGTTTATTCACACACACGTTTGTTGGTCTAGCTCTTCTCCTGTAGTAATCAGTGTTAATGCTTCCCTAGCGCTGGACTCCCCACTGAGAGAAGAGCAGAGCTATTATGGTTTAAATACAGTCCAATTACACTTCATTTCACAGCTCAAACTCACAGATGGGGTTGGTCTCTCTCTCTCTCTCTCTCTCTCTGCTATGAGATAGGACTCTCCCCCCTCTCTCCCCCTGTCATTCTCCATCCTGTCAACCCCCTCCTCAGCACTCCTCACCTCCTCCTCACCCCTCTCCCCGACCCTCCCCCTTCTCATCCCCCTGTCATTCTCCATCCTGTCAACCCCCTCCTCAGCACTCCTCACCTCCTCCTCACCCCTCTCCTCGACCCTCCCCCCTCTCTCCCCCTGTCATTCTCCATCCTGTCAACCCCCTCCTCAGCCCTCCTCACCTCTCCCATCACAATATGTATTGATGGAGTCAGGCCCCAGAACAGCCCCCCCTCTCCCTCCCATCACAATATGTATTGATGGAGTCAGGCCCCAGAACAGCCCCCCCTCACCTCTCCCATCACAATATGTATTGATGGAGTCAGGCCCCAGAACAGCCCCCCCTCTCCCTCCCATCACAATATGTATTGATGGAGTCAGGCCCCAGAACAGCCCCCCCTCTCCCTCCCATCACAATATGTATTGATGGAGTCAGGCCCCAGAACAGCCCCCCCTCTCCCTCCCATCACAATATGTATTGATGGAGTCAGGCCCCAGAACAGCCCCCCCTCTCCCTCCCATCACAATATGTATTGATGGAGTCAGGCCCCAGAACAGCCCCCCCTCTCCCTCCCATCACAATAGGTGTAATCCAGACACTGATAGTGGCTGTCTGATTCCATTTTATATAACAGCAACACACACATGCAGACACAAACACACGTACGCACACACACAGTGATATGCGCACACACACACATGTCCCTCCTCCTCTTCTTGAACCTTCCTCCTGCTTCTCTCTCTCTCTCCACAGGCCACAGTCTCTCATCCTTTCTGATCCCATCCCAGGGTTTAGAAGACCAGTGTGATATGGTCCCATCCCAGGGTTTAGAAGACCAGTGTGATATGGTCCCATCCCAGGGTTTAGAAGACCAGTGTGATATGGTCCCATCCCAGGGTTTAGAAGACCAGTGTGATATGGTCCCATCCCAGGGTTTAGAAGACCAGTGTGATATGGTCCCATCCCAGGGTTTAGAAGACCAGTGTGATATGGTCCCATCCCAGGGTTTAGAAGACCAGTGTGATATGGTCCCATCCCAGGGTTTAGAAGACCAGTGTGATATGGTCCCATCCCAAATGCCTCCCTATTATCTACTAGTGCACTATTTAGCTCTAAAGGCCTGATCAAAAGTAGTGCACTATATAGGAAATAGGGTTCTATTTGTGGTAGCTACAGTGATGAGCAGCAGTATGTTGATGGGGAAGTTGAGGATTAGCCTAGCTTAGCATTTAGCTGCTCAGTTTTACATTAACACCTTGGTGTGACTGAGAGAGAGATGAAGTGATAGGAAGAGATGGAGAGAGAGAGGGATGAAGTGAGAGTATGAGTGAGTGATTGGAAGAAGTCAGGAGATGGAGAGTAGAGCTGTAGAGTTGTAATGAGGTGGTTAGCACTGACATAATTACCCTATGGAGGGAGGGAGGGAGGGAGGGTGGGAGGGAGGGTTAGGGATGGAGAGGAGGGGAGGGAGGGAAGAAGAGGATAAAGGAAGTAGGATGGAGAGAGGGGGAGAAGGCAAGAGAGTGAAAGGAGAGACTCCAGCCCTCTATATCAGGGATGGTAACTCCAGGCCTCTATACCAGGGATGGAAACTACAGGCCTCTATATCAGGGATGGTAAATCCAGGCCTCTATATCAGGGATGATAACTCCAGGCCTCTATACCAGGGATGGTAATTCCAGGCCTCTATATCAGGGATGGTAATTCCAGGCCTCTATATCAGGGATGGTAACTCCAGGCCTCTATATCAGAGATGGTAACTCCAGCCCTCTATACCAGGGATGGTAACTCCAGCCCTCTATATCAGAGATGGTAACTCCAGCCCTCTATATCAGGGATAGTAACTCCAGGCCTCTATACCAGGGATGGTAATTCCAGGCCTCTATATCGGGGATGGTAACTCCAGGCCTCTATACCAGGGATGGTAACTCCAGGCCTCTACACCAGGGATGGTAACTCCAGGCCTCTATATCAGAAATGGTAACTCCAGGCCTCTATATCAGAAATGGTAACTCCAGACCTCTATACCAGGGATGGTAATTCCAGGCCTCTATATCGGGGATGGTAACTCCAGGCCTCTATACCAGGGATGGTAACTCCAGGCCTCTACACCAGGGATGGTAACTCCAGGCCTCTATATCAGAAATGGTAACTCCAGGACTCTATATCAGAGATGGTAACGCCAGGCCTCTAAATCAGAGATGGTAACTCCAGGCCTCTATACCAGGGATGGTAACTCCAGGCCTCTATACCAGGGATGGTAACTCCAGGCCTCTTCACCAGGGATGGTAACTCCAGGCCTCTATATCAGAAATGGTAACTCCAGGCCTCTATACCAGGGATGGTAATTCCAGGCCTCTATATCGGGGATGGTAACTCCAGGCCTCTATACCAGGGATGGTAACTCCAGGCCTCTACACCAGGGATGGTAACTCCAGGCCTCTACACCAGGGATGGTAACTCCAGGCCTCTATATCAGAAATGGTAACTCCAGGCCTCTATATCAGAGATGGTAACTCCAGGCCTCTAAATCAGAGATGGTAACTCCAGGCCTCTATACCAGGGATGGCAACTCCAGGCCTCTATATCAGAGATGGTAACTCCAGGCCTCAATATCAGAGATTGTAACTCCAGCCCTCTATACCAGGGGTGGTAACTCCAGCCCTCTATATCAGAGATGGTAACTCCAACCCTCTATATCAGGGATGGTAACTCCAGCAACTCTATATCAGGGATGGTAACTCCAGCAACTCTATATCAGGGATGGTAACTCCAGCCCTCTATATCAGGTATGGTAACTCCAGCAACTCTATACCAGGGATGGTAACTCCAGCAACTCTATATCAGGGATGGTAACTCCAGCCCTCTATATCAGGGATGGTAACTCCAGCAACTCTATATCAGAGATGGTAACTCCAGCCCTCTATACCAGGGATGGTAACTCCAGCAACTCTATATCAGGGATGGTAACTCCAGCCCTCTATACCAGAGATGGTAACTCCAGGCCTCTATACCAGGGATGGTAACTCCAGCCCTCTATATCAGGTATGGTAACCAGAGATGGTAACTCCAGTCCTCAGGAGGTCTAGCATCAGACCCCTGAGGACTGGAGTTACCATCTCTGGTCTAGTTATAGTGAATAAGTCAGCTAGTTGTATGTAGCTGTCACCAACACAGTTACATCCCTGAAATTTAAAGAGACACCCATGAAGCAGTGCTTAACTTCCACTGTATATCGTCTGATGACATTCTCCTTCCTTCCCCAGCCCTGTATGGTAACTCCAGCAACTCTATATCAGAGATGGTAACTCCAGCAACTCTATATCAGGGATGGTAACTCCAGCAACTCTATATACAGGGATGGTAACTCCAGCAACTCTATATCAGAGATGGTAACTCCAGCAACTCTATATCAGGGATGGTAACTCCAGCAACTCTATATCAGGTATGGTAACTCCTCTAGCATCAGACCCCTAAGGACTGGAGTTACCATCTCTGGTCTAGCATCAGACCCCTGAGGACTGGAGTTACCATCTCTGGTCTAGCATCAGACCCCTGAGGACTGGAGTTACCATCTCTGGTCTAGTTATAGTGAATAGGTCAGCTAGTTGTATGTAGCTGTCACCAACACAGTTACATCCCTGAAATTTAAAGAGACACCCATGAAGCAGAGCTTAACTTCCACTGTATATCGTCTGATGACATTCTCCTCTCCTCTGTAACCTGTCCTGAATAACAGCATATGGATGGAGGTCAGAGGTCCCAGAGAGAGACTCCTGGATTGTGTCCTGACAGACGGTGTTAGAACCCTGGCACTTCTAAACATTGACCATTTCATCACACATAGTGCTGGTTTAACAGGACCCTGCCACTTCTGAACAAAAGGTCAAAGGTAGTTCACTATAGAGGAGAAAGGATTCTATTTGGGACACAGGTCCCGTGTGTATCTCAAGCTGACCAACGCAGGCTAAATGACAGACAGACAAACAACAGTAGTTTGCTGGGTATTCTGGGGTGACATGGCTGTCTGTAATGTTTCTGGACGGAGGGAAGAGAAGAGAACAGAGGACAATACTCTAGTTGTCTTCACACACAAACACACACACACACACACACACACACACACACACACACACACACACACACACACACACGCACACACGCACATACACACAAACACACAAACACACACATACACATACACACATGCATACATTCACACACACACACACACACATAGCCATGTGCACAGAGAGAAATCCCTGAGAGAGGTTATGTGTGTGTTCTCTCCCCCAGCTAAGAGGTTCCAGTTGAGTCCCTGTTCTCATGACCTTCAACTACTCTGGAGGTTAATGACACACACAGGGACAAAGACTCACACACTCTCACACACTCTCACACACTCACACTCTCTCACACACTCTCACACACTCTCACACACTCTCACACACACTCACACACTCTCACACACTCTCACACACACTCACACACTCTCACACACTCTCACACACTCTCACACACTCTCACACACACTCACACACTCTCACACACTCTCACACACTCTCACACACTCTCACACACTCTCACACACTCTCACACACTCTCACACTATCACACTATCACACACTCTCACACACTCTCACACACTCTCACACTCTCACACACTATCACACTCTCACACACTCTCACACTATCACACTATCACACACTCTCACACACTCTCACACACTCTCACACTCTCACACACTATCACACACTCACACACTATCACACACTCTCACACACTCACACTCTCACACACTCTCACACTATCACACTATCACACACTCTCACACACTCTCACACTATCACACACTCTCATACTATCACACACTCTCACACACTCTCACACTCTCACACTCTCACACACTCTCACACTATCACACACTCTCACACACTCTCACACACTCTCACACACTCACACACTCTCACACACTCTCACACACTCACACTCTCACACACTCTCACACTATCACACACTCTCACACACTCTCACACTATCACACACTCTCACACACTCTCACACTCTCACACTCTCACACACTCTCACACTATCACACACTCTCACACACTCACACACTATCACACACTCACACACTCTCACACACTCTCACACACTCTCACAGACTCTCACACACACACACACACTCACACACTCTCACACACTCTCACATACTCTCACACACTCTCACACACTCTCACACACTCTCACACACTCTCACACTATCACACACTCTCACACACTCTCACACTATCACACACTCTCACACACTCTCACACACTCTCACACACTCACACACCCTCACACTCTCACACACTCTCACACACTCTCACACACTCTCACACACTCACACACACTCTCACACACTCTCACACACTCTCACACTATCACACACTCTCACACACTCACACACTATCACACACTCTCACACTCACACACTCTCACACACTCTCACACACTCTCACACACTCTCACACTATCACACACTCTCACACACTCTCACACTCACACACTCACACACTCACACACTCACACACTCTCACACACTCTCACACACACACACACACAGGGACAAAGACTCACACACTCTCACACACTCTCACACTCACACACTCTCACACACTCAAACACTCTCACACACACACACACAAGGACGAAGACTCACACACTCTCACTCACACACACAGGGACGAATACTCACCTATTCTCACACACACTAATTCACCTTTCAACACACTCTCACACACCCTCTCTCTCACACACTCTCACACACCCTCTCTCTCACACACTCTCACACACCCTCTCTCTTACACACTCTCACACACTCTCACACACTCTCACAGGGACAAACACTCAAACACTCTCGCTCTCACACACTCACACACTCTCTCACACACTCACTCTTACACACTCTCACACACTCTCACTCTCACACACCCTCTCTCTCACACACTCTCACACACCCTCTCTCTCACACACTCTCACACACTCTCACACACTCACTCTTACACACTCTCACACACTCTCACTCTCACACACCCTCTCTCTCACACACTCTCACAAGCTCTCATCTCACACACACAGGGGCGAAGACTCAGACACTCTCACACACTCTCACTCTTATACACACAGGGAAGACACACCACACATACACACACACATATACACACCATACACCACACACCACACACACACACACACACCACACCACACACCACACACACACACACACACCACACACACACACACACACACACACACACACACACACACACACACACACACACACACACACACACACACACACACACACACACACACACACACACACACACACACACACACACACACCACACACACACACACACACACACACACACACACCACACACCACACACACACACACACACACCACACACAGACACACACACCACACACAGACACACAGACACATGCAGTCTGTTTGAAAACACATCATCACTAATCTGATATAAAAACATTTTGAAGTGAAATATTGGGTTTAAATCTTTAAAAACAACCAGCCTAATTGACTCAAATACAGTTCATCTATAAGGTTTCGCTGATTCACCTGATTCACCTGATTCACCTAATTCAACTTTCAACAGATTCACCTGATTCACCTGATTCACCTGATTCACCTGATTCACCTAATTCACCTAATTCTCCATTCTTCCTCCACCTTCAACCCCACTCTACTACCATCACTACAGACATACACACCTTCAACCCCACTCTACTACCATCACTACAGACATACACACCTTCAACCCCACTCTACTACCATCACTACAGACATACACACCTTCAACCCCACTCTACTACCATCACTACAGACATACACACCTTCAAGCCCACTCTACTACCATCACTACAGACATACACACCTTCAACCCCACTCTACTACCATCACTACAGACATACACACCTTCAACCCCACTCTACTACCATCACTACAGACATACACACCTTCAACCCCACTCTACTACCATCACTACAGACATACACACCTTCAACCCCACTCTACTACCATCACTACAGACATACACACCTTCAACCCCACTCTACTACCATCACTACAGACATACACACCTTCAAGCCCACTCTACTACCATCACTACAGACATACACACCTTCAACCCCACTCTACTACCATCACTACAGACATACACACCTTCAACCCCACTCTACTACCATCACTACAGACATACACACCTTCAACCCCACTCTACTACCATCACTACAGACATACACACCTTCAACCCCACTCTACTACCATCACTACAGACATACACACCTTCAACACTACTATCTCAATCTACTCTACAGTAAAGCCTCCGTCCTGAGAGAGATGGAATCTCATTTCTCATATATTTCCCCTCTGATATTTCTCTGCTGTTGGTTTTTAGAGAGAGAGAGAGAGTGTGTGTTGAATTCATTTCTGTCAAGAGCGGACACAAGATCCCCAAACAATATCAGTGTTGTCGGTGAGAGGAGAGGGAGACATGATAACAGTTATTACCATCTCCAGGAAAACACACATGCACACATGCTAACACACGCACACATGCTAACACACGCACACACACATATACTCAGACATACAGGCATGCACACAAAGACACCAGGATTGTGGTCAATTCCACAAATGTAATTCCAATGCAAACCCTATAAATCCCAATAATTAAATTCAGAATTCCAAAATAGTTCAATTCACATTACAGTTTTTCTCAATTGTTTACACACAAATACTGGTACTTGAGACACAATGACCACAACATGTAACTCATGCACCAACCCCCTGAACCAATTCTGATAAACTACAAGCACAATTCCTGCTTTACACTCAAATTGCAGTTCTAAAACACACTATTTTCAAAACACTACACACAATTCTTTGCATTTGGCACAATTTTCATGCAGAAAATCTCTTGTTTTCACAATGAACACACTGCCATTCAAATATGCACACTGACTCATCACATGGGCAAACACCCGTCACACAGTTTTACAATTAGCAATCAGAGCTTTAGCATAAAAGGGCAACAGGTGAGCTCTTCTGTTTTGGAGCAATGGATGCCAACATTGGAAACAGAGGCAGAGCCAGAGGAGTGAGAGTAAGAGGAGGAGGACGGGGAGGACAAGGACGAGGACGAGGAAGGCCAAGGACCGTAATCTCTGATGAGATCCGAGCCACTTTGGTTGATCATGTGGTCAACCATGGTCTAACAATGAGGGAGGCTGGGCAAAGAGTACAGCCAAATTTGAGCAGGTACACTGTAGCATCCATCATCCGGACTTTCCTAAATGAGAATAGGTAAGAAATCTACTCTCACTAGAAAATTGCAGTACTGCATATCAATACAGTACTCAATGAGTACAGTAGTACAGTATTGCCTGTGGATTGTTCTGTAGGACTGTAAAAATAAAGTATGTTTCAAGTATTTGGGAAATGTATTCCTACTTTGTATTTACTTTGTTTGGCAGAACTGAAAGATTACCAACACAAGGTGGCCGGGAACGTGTTCTGTCTCCTGAACAGGAAACCGAAATCATGAACATGGTCCTAGAAAATAACGCCATAACATTACGGCAAATACAAAGAAAAATAATAGAAAACAATGAGATATTTCAAAATATTGAATAGGGTGCGCAGAAATAATCTCAGGATGAAGCAGGTCTACAGGGTGCCATTTGAACGCAATTCAGAAAGAGTCAAAGAATTGCGATATAACTATGTGCAAGTGAGTCCTATACAATCCCACAATTGATGCATACTCTCAACACTGTATAAATTATACATATTTCAGTATTGTAATCTTAATGATTGTGCTTCACAATAGTGACCACTCCATGTCTATTTCTGATATTGTCATGTGTGTTTCAGAGAGTCCTTGAGCTAGAGGTGGCTGCAGTGGAGCACCAGTTCATCTTCATTGATGAGGTTGGATTCAACCTCACAAAAAGACGAAAGAGGGGAAGGCATATCATTGGCCAGCGTGCCATTGTTCAAGTCCCTGGCCAGCGCGGAGGGAACATCACAATGTGTGCAGCGATTACCCACCACGGCGTCATCCATCACCATGCTACCCTTGGCCCCTACAACACCGCCCATCTGATCACATTCCTGGACACCCTACACAACACACTCATTCCACCAGATCAGGTAGATGGCCCAGAGCAGCTCAGGTACGTTGTCATTTGGGACAACGTAAGTTTCCACAGGGCTGCTCTGGTTCGTAACTGGTTCACTGCCCACCCACGCTTTTTAGTTGTTTATCTCCCTCCATATTCTCCATTCCTCAATCCTACTGAGGAATTTTTTTCTGCCTAGAGATGGAAAGTGTATGACCGAAATCCACAAACGCGTATACCTCTTCTCCAAGCTATGGAAGACGCATGTGGAGATATAGCAGCTGATGCTTTTCATGGCTGGAATCGCCATGCTAGGCGATATTTACCCCGCTACTTGGCCAGGGAAAACAGTGCTTGTGATGTGGATGAGGTGCTGTGGCCAGACCGCAACAGAAGAGAGGATACAGCATAGTTAATTTATTTTCTTTACTGTAACTGTATACATTAAATTCTTCTGTTTTGTATGTAGACCACTGTATGTGCAACTTTGTGTTGGTTGGGAATGGGATGTACACTGTGTACATTGTTTTTGTGGGAAAATATATAAAATATATTTGTTACCGTGTATTTGTGTGTTCTGAGTATAAAAACAATATTCTCAAATATTTTACAACACACTTATGTATGTACTGTCTGTAGTAACGGCAACACTGAACCAACAAAAGGCCTAAGTCATTATGGTGAACGGAGAAGAAGTGTTTTCCATTCATCATAGTGTTTTACATTGAGCACATCAGTGTTCAACTGGTTCTTATAAATGTCTATTCATATGATGGTTTGTGTGTGTCATTTGAAAACAAAATACCCTTTTGATAAGAAATAACATTGTTTTGAATGTAAAGTTTCATTTTCCTGGAGAGTTGAGGGGTTTTGCCCATTGTGTGTGTGTTGTTTGATTTGTGTGTAGAGTTCTGAGAATATGAGGCTTTCAGAACATGTGTGTCAACAATCGAGAAAAAAAATGTCCCCTGAATTCTGAACTTCAGGAATGTAAACATTATCCTAAATATCCAGTTAGTGAATATCATTCATAACGTAAATACTCTATTCCATTCAGTAGTGATTCAGTAGTGCATTATTCATTACTGATCATTATTATAACTGTTTTTCCAAACCAATTAGTTTGGCTTCATGCTATAAAAACTATTTCAATAAACCACCAAACCTTTATTTTATGAGATTGGGAAATACCTAAAACATGTGCATTCTAGATAAACCCTTTATGTAACATTTACTGTGCACATCATGTTGTCAATTGCTTAAATGCATAGTTCTGAACAAGATTCATGATATAAATGAGAGGATCGTGCAGAGCCTTGGTCAAGTAATCCCCCCCCCCCCCCCCCCGGGGATCAATAAAGTACCTATCTATCTATCTATCTATCTATCTATCTATCTATCTATCTATCTATCTATCTATCTATCTATCTATCTATCTATCTATCTATCTATCTATCTATCTATCTACCTACCTACCTACCTACCTATCTATCTATCTATCTATCTAGCCACTTTTCTTCACTCTAAACTCAGACAAAACTCAAGGACCATTATTATCTTCTGTGAAATAATCTCTCCTGTTTTATATTTGATGAGGTTGAAACAATTCTGACACCATGTTATGATCTTAGTTAGATATGACTGTACTGTGCAGCAGAGCAGCAGCAAATGGCTCAGCATAAAAATGTTGGTGATCAATTTTGTGATACTCGAGCCCTGACCGCACCCTAGTTGTGAATGAAAAAACAGGCCCTACCCATCCCTAAACCAGTGTATAATGTCGGGGCCCGTCGGGCTCGGGTCTGGTAGCAGAAATCTAAGTGGAATTCCACTTTCCATAAAATGAAGGAGAGGTTTATTAATTAATTAAGGAGTTGAAATAACACTCAGTCATTAAGTACATAGTATACGGTATGTTAGTATGGGTATTGGAACACAGCTCCAGTCTTGTAAAATAACCTGAGTGTTGGTGTTAAAGGTCATTCTGATTCTCAACATCCTTTTGAGTTACTAAAATGTCACCCATAATATTTCTTTTTTAGATAAAAATGCTAAAAATCTCATTCCAAACTACCAGGAAGTCTGGAAAGTCAGACTGAGTGGATGGGGGAACACACCTTGCCTGGCAGGTTCTTTGAAAACGCCTATGTCAAGCAACATGGACGCCGTAAGCAGTGTTGTTGATACACAAAGCAACTCAAACAACATTGAAATCGCATGCAACATCCAATCCTGTCTTACACCACATTATGGTTTCACAAGTGAGTTGTTTATCCAACTGTTTGGTTATTGTAACAGCATGAATAAAGACAACATGTTGGCTGTATAATTTAGCTAGCTAGCCCAAACCTATAATTATAACTTATAACTTTTGGAACCAGTAGACTAGCTATGTAGCTATGTAAACCACGCACCTCTGCAAATACGCCTTTTGCGATGTTGGTTACAAGGCAGAACTTATTTAAAGTAGGTAAGATAATAAGACATCACCATTGGTGTATTAAAATTATTTTATTTCACAAAAATTCCTTAATAATCCCAGAAGCAGAAGAAGAAGAAGAAGTAGAAGCAACAGTCATTTTTCATACTTTGGTAGTTCTACTTTGTTCTGGTTTCATCCAAATTATTTTGACTGTTTGGGACCTTTAATAACTTGACCTTTAATAACTTGACCTTTAATAACTTGACCTTTAATAACTTGACCTTTAATAACTTGACCTTTAATAACTTGACCTTTAATAACTTGACCTTTAATAACTTGACCTTTAATAACTTGACCTTTAATAACTTGACCTTTAATAACTTGACCTTTAATAACTTGACCTTTAATAACTTGACCTTTAATAACTTGTGTGATTATGTCATTGTTATTCTGTGTAGAGTAAAACACCCAAAACCACGCCCATCATCATCATTTGCACGTTGATTGATTGATTGATTGAATGATTCTTCTTATGCTATACATAGATAAATAACAAACAGAAAAATGGAATCTCCGAAAAACTAAATCAGTCTGTTAGTAGTTGGACTTATTACACCCATTACTGAGATGGTTGTTCTAGTTCTGATGGTGTAGGGAATCGCCTTTGTCCAATTCTCCTTACCTTGGCAATCGTTCTAAATGCAGGTTGAAGGTGATTAAAAGTTCCAATATTTGGATTTTACATATCACTTTCAAGCCACAATAATATGGCTTGCTTGAAACCAGGATCGAACCAGGAGTTTCAGGGTAGAACAAGGCTGTTGAGTTTGCACATACTTGGTGAAGGCTACAGGATGAATAATAATAGAATGCACCAACCAGGCCTTTGTCACTAGCCAACACAGTCATCGGTGGTCATCTCAACGTTCAATAAAGACACTCTGCTCACATTTGCATAATATCCCAATGTGCCTTTAGAATGAGAGTTGGAATCACCACCCATGACTGTGTGCATTGGTGACAGAGACTTAGTCATTGCATCATTGCATTTACTTGCATGTCTAGCCTCTCTGAATTGCTACGAATACAAAAAGGTCTATCTTTCATTGCCTGTTTCATTCCTAGCGTTTAATGAGCCTATATTCTGACAGACCAAAGACTGAACATCATTATGAAGAGAAAGAGTCATTTTAGTTTACTGGGAAAACATTTCCCTGTTAAAGATCACACACACACACACACACACACACACACACACACACACACACACAGACACAGACACACACACACACACACACACACAATCATACACACACACACACACACACACACACAGAGAGAGACTCAGACACACACACAACGAGATAGAGACACACACACACACATACACACACACAGAGAGAGAGAGAGTCAGACACATGGACACACACACATACTGTGGGAATACTGAGCTGCCAGTCAAAGAGACATTTCATCCAGTCTCCAGTGACAGATACAGCCTGATAAACGGCCACAGAGGCGAGGCCAAAACACACACACACACACTGTGTTGAAAGACAGAGAGTGATACACAGATGTAGGATCTTCATTTCATTACTCTGTTGCTGAGAATTTTCCTGCAAACTTGTAGTATATTTGAGTTTTTAAAAGGCATCTAAAGTTTGTAATATCCACTTTTACTTTTCAGACTTGATTTGGCCTTTACGAAAAATGAATAAACCCCTGCAAAAATGTCCATTAATTATAATCCACACAATAACTGACATTTCCAGTTGCTGCAGGATTATTTTCCTGCTGTAACAAACTGGCTCAAATTAAGGTCCTACATCTGTAGAGGCAGTTTCAATCAATAGTGTATTCAATGCCAAGCCATTACACACTGGGACTAGGATCAATGGTCTTCACATACACGTCCACTTAACTGCCATGCATGTAGCAGCAGTAACACTAGCACTAGCACTAGCTGTAACAGTAGCATTAGCAATAACAGTAGTAGTAACAGTAGTAGTAACAGTAACAGCAGTAGTAACAGTGGTAGTAACAGCAGTAACAGTAGTAACAGTAGTAGTAACAGTAACAGTAGTAACAGTAGTAGTAACAGTAACAGTAGTAACAGTAGTAGTAACAGTAGTAGTAACAGTAGTAGTAGTAACAGTAGTAGTAACAGTAACAGTAGTAACAGTAACAGTAGTAACAGTAGTAGTAACAGTAACAGCAGTAGTAACAGTGGTAGTAACAGCAGTAACAGTAGTAACAGTAGTAGTAACAGTAGTAGTAACAGTAACAGTAGTAGCAGTAACAGTAGCAGTAACAGTAACAGTAGTACTAGTAACAGTAACAGTAACAGTAGTACTAGTAACAGTAGTAGCAGTAACAGTAACAGTAACAGTAGTACTAGTAACAGTAGTAGCAGTAACAGTAACAGTAACAGTAGTAGTAACAGTATTAGTAGCAGTAACAGTAGCAGTAGCAGTAACAGTAGCAGTAACAGTAGTAGTAACAGTAACAGTAGCAGTAACAGTAGTAGCAGTAACAGTAACAGTAGTAGTAACAGTAGCAGTAATAGTAGTAGTAACAGTAGTAGCAGTAACAGTAGTAGTAACAGTAGCAGTAACAGTAGTAGCAGTAACAGTAGTAGCAGTAACAGTAGTAGTAACAGTAACAGTAGTAGTAGTAACAGTAACAGTAACAGTAGTAGTAACAGTAGTAGCAGTAACAGTAGTAGCAGTAACAGTAACAGTAACAGTAGTAGTAACAGTAGTAGCAGTATCAGTAGTAGTAGCAGTAACAGTAGCAGTAACAGTAGTAACAGTAACACTAGTAGTAACAGTAGTAACAGTAACAGTAGTAGTAACAGTAGTAACAGTAGCAGTAACAGTAGTAGCAGTAACAGTAGTAACAGTAACAGTAGTAGCAGTAACAGTAGCAGTAACAGTAGTACTAGTAACAGTAGTAGCAGTAACAGTAGTAGTAGTAACAGTAGTAGTAGTAACAGTAGTAGTAACAGTAACAGTAACAGTAGTAGTAACAGTAGTAGTAACAGCAGTAGTAACAGTAACAGTAGCAGTAACAGTAGTAGCAGTAACAGTAGTAGTAACAGTAGCAGTAACAGTAGTAGCAGTAACAGTAGTAGTAGTAACAGTAGTAGCAGTAACAGTAACAGTAACAGTAGTAGTAACAGTAGTAGCAGTATCAGTAGTAGTAGCAGTAACAGTAGCAGTAACAGTAGTAACAGTAACACTAGTAGTAACAGTAGTAACAGTAACAGTAGTAGCAGTAACAGTAGTAACAGTAGCAGTAACAGTAGTAGCAGTAACAGTAGTAACAGTAACAGTAGTAGCAGTAACAGTAGCAGTAACAGTAGTAGCAGTAACAGTAGCAGTAACAGTAGAAGCAGTAACAGTAGCAGTAACAGTAGTAGCAGTAACAGTAGCAGTAACAGTAGTAGCAGTAACAGTAGTAGCAGTAACAGTAGTAGCAGTAACAGTAGTAGCAGTAACAGTAGTAACAGTAGTAACAGTAACAGTAGTAGTGACAGTAACAGTAGCAGTAACAGTAGTAGCAGTAACAGTAGCAGTAACAGTAGTAGCAGTAACAGTAGTAGTGACAGTAACAGTAGCAGTAACAGTAGTAGCAGTAACAGTAGCAGTAACAGTAGTAGCAGTAACAGTAGTAGCAGTAACAGTAGTAGCAGTAACAGTAGTAGCAGTAACAGTAGCAGTAACAGTAGTAGCAGTAACAGTAGCAGTAACAGTAGTAGCAGTAACAGTAGTAGCAGTAACAGTAGTAACAGTAACAGTAGTAGTAACAGTAACAGTAGCAGTAACAGTAGTAGCAGTAACAGTAGTAGCAGTAACAGTAGTAACAGTAACAGTAGTAGCAGTAACAGTATCTAAGTAGGTGGATTTGAGCAGAATTACCACGTTTACTCTCTTCTAAGTCATCGCTGTCTACACTGCTTTCATCCCCATCAAAGAGGGTATCTACCACGGATGATTAGCCGCCCTCAGAAGACCAATCTTCAGGAACGAGTTTGAGGGAACAGACAACGAAAATAAAGGACATCTTGTGGACAATCAGAGACTTATACCAGAGAACCGGAGATCAGGCCACCTGAAGTGGACAACAGAGATAATCAACAAAGGCCTTCAACAAAGTAAATACATGCATTTACATTTCGACCCATAAAGCGGCAGTGCGGGCAAGGTATTTGGTCTAACTAAGTATATTCTCAAAATGTATTGAAGGGTGTTTCTCTTCCTAGATATCTCTCTCTCTCTCTCTCTCTCTCTCTCTCTCTCTCTCTCTCTCTCTCTCTCTCTCTCCCTCTCCCTCTCTCTCTCTCTCTCTCTCTCTCTCTCTCTCTCCCTCTCTCCATCGTGTTTAACATGTGTCATATTGTGTTGGTCCGCTAGGGACCCGTTATCATATTAAGTTTTATTGTATGAGAACCATATTCTATAACCCATTACTGTATATTATCATTTAGTTAGTAAATCAATCATTAAACCAATTTGTGTATTACGGAAGGATTAGTTTGGTTGTGGTTTGTGCGGATTTACGGGTTCTACGACATTTAGAACAAGATTGATTAGGCAATAAGGGTGTGCTATATATCAAAAGATAGGACAATACATCTGAGTTAAATTTAGAAAGTGGCCTCTCAGTTGAAATAAACGTATTTCCGTGGTGCCCCAGTATTCCTAATAAGATAATTATTGCAGGATTAATGTAATCCAATAATTAGATGTAGAAGGTCATTATTCAATAAATAGCAGTCACTGCTTTAATGAGGCAAAGTTACGACAATATGGAGTTTGTACTGCAGTCTATTCTGTTACCTGTTGGCCCATTTAGATTATAATATCATGTGTCTATAATATGGAGTTTGTACTGCAGTCTTTTCTGTTACCTGTTGGCCCATTTAGATTATAATATCATGTGTCTATAATATGGAGTTTGTACTGCAGTCTATTCTGTTACCTGTTGGCCCATTTAGATTATAATATCATGTGTCTATAATATGGAGTTTGTACTGCAGTCTTTTCTGTTACCTGTTGGCCCATTTAGATTATAATATCATGCCTCTATAATGTGAGGTTTGTACTGCAGTCTATTCTGTTACCTGTTGGCCCATTTAGATTATAATATCATGTGTCTATAATATGGAGTTTGTACTGCAGTCTATTCTGTTACCTGTTGGCCCATTTAGATTATAATATCATGCCTCTATAATGTGAGGTTTGTACTGCAGTCTATTCTGTTACCTGTTGGCCCATTTAGATTATAATATCATGTGTCTATAATATGGAGTTTGTACTGCAGTCTAATCTGTTACCTGTTGGCCCATTTAGATTATAATATCATGCCTCTATAATGTGAGGTTTGTACTGCAGTCTATTCTGTTACCTGTTGGCCCATTTGCATTGATTTGGTATCAATGTGTTTTATTATAATCACACACAGCAGGCACAAATTAATTACATATCTGGAATATGGAGAAATTCTGTCTGGCATCAGTCTATAGTCTGTGTCGCCCTCTGTTAACATTAACATGTGATTTAAAACCTAGCCTCAATCTTCTGTCTCTCTCATCCATCACCCAATCTCCTACTCTCTCCGTCACCCCTGTCTCCCCCTCCAACTCCCTTTCTCTCCCTCTCTCTCTGTCTATTGTGATGAAGTATTCATGTCACAGCCCCGGTCGCCTTTCCCTGACCTTGTCACACACACTCCCTGTCACCATGACCTTTCTCTCCACTCTCCTGAAGCCTGAAGCTGGTCAGGCAAGCTGCTCCCAAACTGCAGATACTGTCCAGACACACACACAGTGTCAGGTTGGATGGAGAGCATTGCTGCACAGCTAGTTCCAGGTCTCTCCAGAGATATTCGACGGGGTTCAAGTCCGGGCTCTGGCTGGGCCACTCAAGGACATTCAGAGACTTGTCCCGAAGCCACTCCTGACTAGTCTCCCAGTCCCTGCCGCTGAAAAACATCCCCACAGCACGATGCTGCCACCACCAATGTAGGGATATTGCCAGGTTTCCTACAGACGTGATGCTTGGCATTCAGGCTAAAGAGTTCAATCTTGGTTTCATCAGACCAGAGAATCTTGTTTCTCATGGTCTGAGAGTCTTTAGGCGCCTTTTGGCTAACTCCAACGGGCTGTCATGTGCATTTTACTGAGGAGTGGCTTCCGTCTGGCCACTCTACCATAAAGGCCTAATTGGTGGAGTGCTGCAGAGATGGTTGTCCTTCTGGAAGGTTCTTCCATCTCCACAGATGAACTCTAGTCACCTCCCTGACCAAGGCCCTTGATGATGGAGGCCACTGTGTTCTTGGGGACCTTCAATGCAGAATCCTGTCTTGGAGCTCTACGGACAATCCCTTCGACCTCATGGCTTGGTTTTTGCTCTGACATGCACTGTCAACTGTGGGACCTTTATATAGAAAGGTGTGTGACTTTCCAAATCATGTCCAATCAATGGAATTTACCACAGGTGGACTCCAATCAAGTTGTAGAAACATCCCAAGGATTATCAATGGAAACAGGATGCACCTGAGCTCAATTTCTAGTCTCATAGCAAAGGGTCTGAATACTTATGTAAATAAGGCATTTCTGTTTTTGTTTTTTTATAAATTAGCAAAGATTTCTAAAAACCTGTTTTCACTTTGTCATTATGGGGTATTATGTGTAGATTGCTGAAGATTATTATTTGTTTAATCCATTTTAGAATAAGCCTGTAACGAAACAAAATGTGGAAAAAAGTCAAGAGGTGAGAATACTTTTCGAAGTGTGGCCCAACCAGAGCCCGGACTTGAACCCGATCAAACATCCCTGGAGAGCATTGTAGCATCATACTCAATAAGACTCAAGGTGGTAATCGCTTCCAAAGGATCTTCAACAAAGTACTGAGTAAAAGGGCCTGAATACTTAGATAAATGTGATATATATTCATTTTCTTTGGTGTGCAAAATAATCTAAAAACCAGGAAGCCAGCCAAACTAACGTGTCGGAGGAAACGCAGTGTCAGCCTGCAGGAGACTGGTCCGCCACAAGGAGTCACTAGAGCGCGATGAGCCAATTAAAGCCCCAACCTCCCCTAACCCGGACGACACTGGGCCAATTGTGGACAGTAGTATTATACAGTAGGATGGTGTGTATAGACAGTATGGACAGTAGTTATATAGGATGGTGTGTATAGACAGTAGTTATATAGTATGGTGTGTATAGACAGTATGGACAGTAGTTATATAGTATGGTGTGTATAGACAGTATGGACAGTAGTTATATAGGATGGTGTGTATAGACAGTATGGACAGTAGTTATATAGTATGGTGTGTATAGACAGTAGATATATAGGATGGTGTGTATAGACAGTATGGACAGTAGTTATATAGTATGGTGTGTATAGACAGTATGGACAGTAGTTATATAGTATGGTGTGTATAGACAGTATGGACAGTATATGAATAGAAAAGGTGTGTGCAGCAGTAGTTATATAGGATGAACCATGACTGGAATACAATATATATGTATGAAGTGAAACAGTATGTAAACATTATTAAAGTGACCAGTGTTCCATCATTAAAGTGACCAGTGATTCCATGTCTATGTACATAGAGCAGCAGTCTCTATGGTGCAGGGTAGAGTACCTGGTCCTAGCCGACTAGTAACAGTGACTAAGTTCAGGTCAGGGTACTGGGCAGAGGCCGGCTAGAGGTGACTATTTAATAGTCTGATGGCCTGGAGATAGAAGCTGTTTTTCAGTCTCTCTGTCCCAGCTTTGATGACCCTGTACTGTCTTCTCCTTCTAGATGGTAGCAGGGTTAACAGGCCGTGGCTCGGGTGGCTGAGGTCCTTGATTATCTTCTTGGCCTTCCTGTGACACCGGGTGATGTGGATGTCCACCAGTGTGCCCCTGGTGATGTGTTGGGCAGACCGCGCCACCCTCTGGAGAGCCCTGCGGTTGCAGATGGTGCAGTTGCCGTACCAGGCAGTGATGCTCTCAATTGTTCATCTGTAGAAGTTTGTGAGCGTCTTAGGGGCCAAGTCGAATTTCTTCAGCCTCCTGAGGATGAAGAGGCGCTCTTGTGCCTTCTTCACCACACTGTCTGTGTGGATGGACCATTTCAGATTGTCAGTGATGTGCACGCAGAGGAACTTGATGCTATTAACCTCCTCCACAGCGGTCCCGTCGATGTGTATAGGGGCGTGATCCCTCTGCTGTCTCCTGAAGTCCACTAACAGCTCCTTTGTTTTGATGACATTGAGGGAGGATATTTTCCTGGCACCAGTCCGCCAGAGCGCTCACCTCCTCCCTGTAGACTGTCTCGTTGTTGTTGGTAATCAAGCCTACTACTGTTGCCTAACTTCACCACCTGGCGTCGGCCCGTCAGGAAGTCCAGGGCCCAGTTGACCAGGGCGGGTTCAGACTGTAATTGATTAACAGCTTTCTTACATGCTGTAGATATTCCTGTTGTCCAGATGGGATAGGGCAGTGTGATGTCAGTGGGATAGGGCAGTGTGATGTCAGTGGGATAGGGCAGTGTGATGTCAGTGGGATAGGGCAGTGTGATGTCAGTGGGATAGGGCAGTGTGATGTCAGTGGGATAGGGCAGTGTGATGTCAGTGGGATAGGGCAGTGTGATGTCAGTGGGATAGGGCAGTGTGATGTCAGTGGGATAGGGCAGTGTGATGTCAGTGGGATAGGGCAGTGTGATGTCAGTGTGGTCATCTGTGGATCTTTTATATGCAAATTGTACTGGGGCTAGTGTGTCGGGTAAGGTGACGGTGATATGAAAAAGGATCGCCAACACACACGCACATTCTCTCTCGCTCTCTTTCTCTCTCTCGCTCTCTTACGCTCTCTCTCGCTCTCTTACGCTCTCTCTCGCTCTCTCACGCTCTCTTACGCTCTCTCACGCTCTCTTACGCTCTCTCACGCTCTCTTTCTCTCTCACGCTCTCTTTCTCTCTCTCGCTCTCTTTCTCTCTCTCGCTCTCTTACGCTCTCTCACGCTCTCTTACGCTCTCTCACGCTCTCTTTCTCTCTCTCGCTCTCTTTCTCTCTCACGCTCTCTTTCTCTCTCTCGCTCTCTTACGCTCTCTCACGCTCTCTTTCTCTCTCTCGCTCTCTTTCTCTCTCTCGCTCTCTTTCTCTCTCTCGCTCTCTTTCTCTCTCTCGCTCTCTTTCTCTCTCTCGCTCTCTTTCTCTCTCTCGCTCTCCCTATTTCACCTAAAGGAATGGGCAGGTGCCCATGAGCAAAGTCAGAGATAGTAAGGGGGGAGGGTACAAGGGGGGAGGGTACAAGGGGGGAGGGTACAAGGGGGGTGGTACAAGGGGGGTGGTACAAGGGGGGAGGGTACAAGGGGGGGGGGGTACAAGGGGGGAGGGTACAAGGGGGGTGGTACAAGGGGGGTGGTACAAGGGGGGAGGGTACAAGGGGGGGGGGGGTACAAGGGGGGGGGGGTACAAGGGGGGAGGGTACAAGGGGGGGGGGTACAAGGGGGGTGGTACAAGGGGGGAGGGTACAAGGGGGGTGGTACAAGGGGGGTGGTACAAGGGGGGAGGGTACAAGGGGGGAGGGTACAAGGGGGGAGGGTACAAGGGGGGGAGGGTACAAGGGGGGAGGGTACAAGGGGGGGAGGGTACAAGGGGGGAGGGTACAAGGGGGGAGGGTACAAGGGGGGTGCTCTGTGTTTTCGGAAGATGGGCAGGAACTTTGTTGTCCTAGCTTCAGGGGGGAAGCTGGTTACAGCATTGGGGTGCAAGGACAGAGAAGAGCTTGGACTGGGCTTAGCGGGAGCTGAGGGCCAAGAGACCAGAGTTGGCAGAACAAAGTACTCTGGTTGGGGTGTAGGGTTTGAGCATGGCCTGAAGATAGAGAGGGGCAGTTCCTCTTGCTGCTCTGTAGGTAAGTACCATGGTCTTGTAGTGGATGTAGCTTCGACTGGAAGACAGTGGAGTGTGCAGAGGAGTGTATACACACACCATTCAGATCATCCACAAAAACAGGTGGGCTGCCAGCCAGGGCCGGCCCAGGGCATAAGCGATATAAGGTGTTGCTTAGGGCCCCCAGCCGCTAGGGGGTCCCCAACCACCCCAATTTTCTTTAAAACCACAACATTTTCTTTATGCCTCATGGCAAAATGGAGAGAATTACAGGAAATGTACAAACAGAGGGGGACCACCAAAAGTTTGAGGGCCCCCAAATAGCTAGGGCCGGCACTGCTGCCAGCTAGCTACTACTAGCAAGGGAAGGCGACTCATACTTGCTTTCACAAAAATAAATGAAAAAAATATATATAAAAGGTTGCAATCACCCCCTTGTGAAAGGCTGTAGGACAGGTGAGGATATCATGTTACAAAGAGGTGTCTGCTGTTCCAAAAATCCCACTCTACCCACATCAACGGAGTGAAGCTTGTTGTAACCTTAAGCCTGTTCTGCTCTGCCATTCTTTCCTCAAGTATCTATTATCTCATTCATGCTCTAATAATTATCATGTTCTATCCATGCTCTATCAATGATCTTATTCATGCTCTAATAATTATCCCGTTCTATCCCGTTCTCCAGTTAAAACCACCTATTAGGCTGCTGAATAACGGGCTACTGGTCTACAATCATCAAGCCTAAAGGGCACTGGGATTGAACTGGTGATGCTCGGAGCGTGCTGCTCAGACCACTGCCCCACCGCAGTTCACAATTATTTAGCAAGCCTTATTTAGCAAGCCTTATTTAGCAAGCC
This sequence comes from Thymallus thymallus, assembly GCA_023634145.1. NCBI lineage: Eukaryota > Metazoa > Chordata > Actinopteri > Salmoniformes > Salmonidae > Thymallus > Thymallus thymallus. The sequence goes on along the minus strand of CM042404.1, from coordinate 2,084,191 downwards.
TTATTTAGCAAGCCTTGAGAATACTTGATGGTAATAGCTAGCACTACGTATTGTTTTGAGCATTCCCTAAACTAAAGCCATAACCTTTACCACTCGGAATGAATGCCTAAACTGTTAACCTTTGTTGTTTCTGTTTAAGCACGTAACCACGCGGAATTAACCCCGTAACCACGCGGAATTAATGCGTAAAAAATAGACGTTCATCTATAATACCGCACATTTAACTATAATAAGTAACTATAATATCGTGTGGTGTGTAGAGCCCTTAATGCCCGAGAGTCGACATTGGGTTAGTCCTGCAAGACATAGCCTAACTACGATGTCACGAGCACGGCTATATAAGCCTATATAGGCTAAAGCCTGAGACGTATTACAGACCAAACGTTTTACACCAAAGTCCTTAACTGAATCCTCGTTAGAATAAAATTGTTATAGCCTTCTACACAGTCCTCTATTTTCATTCATAATGAAACGATAATGAAATAACATAATGTGTGTGTATGTGTGTGTGTTGAAGCGGCAAAAACAACCTGCGTACCAGGGAGGATGCAGTGCCTCTGTGAGGTGTGTGCCGCGCGCTCTGAACCGTTTACCGTTCATTTCAGCATTGAAAACACACGCGCACGCACACACGCACACACACACACCGTGCAAATTCTATCGCGTTTAATCCAATACATTAGCACGTATCTGAGACCCTGTGCATGACAGGTCACCCCAGCGAGACACACACACTCGCTCTCACGCATGCGGGATCCCGTGCGTGACAGGGCAGTGCCCCCCAGGCGCAGCGTGAAAATAATGCCTGCAAATGACCCATGAGACTCTCCAGTCTCCTCACGCAGTCTCCATCTCCTCCTCCTCCCGCCCCTATCTCTCTCTCTCGCTCTCTCGCTCACACACACACACACACACACACAAACGCACTCATACACACCCGCATATTTTTCCAGTCAAAGTTAAAACCAACAGTCTAACCTTTTAGCAGGATCCCGAAGACGGCGCACAGTGTCAGAACCAAATGATGCTTGAGAATCATCCTGTCTTCTCCTTTATCCCTCTCTCTTTCCTCGTCCTCCCGAAAGCTCCGGTATGTTATCCTGGTGGAGTAGCCAAGTCAGTCTTCCGTCTTGATGTGATATCGGTATATAGGCTCCTCGAACGTAACCGATCGGTAATAACGTTTTCACGTGTTTGTCCTTTATTTGGTCTAGTCACATTGGGTAGATGATGTCCCGGTAATTCGGTATCGCGCTGATAGGGTGTAACTGCTCCGTAGCTGTGAGAATGAGTCGATGTGTATTTCCTCCGTTAAGAAGATGAGATGCTGCCGTAGTCCGCTCTGCTCTCGCACACAGAATCGTAAAAGTGCCGCTCTGAGCTCAGGGAGGAACGAGAGAGTCTTAGTCCCGCCCACACAGTGGCGACTGAAATAGTTGGTTAACCAATCAGGGCCGCCCATGGTGTGTGCGTGTGTGTGTGTGTGTGTGTGTGTGAGGGGATTCGATTAATCTGTCCCGGGCGCCTGGGTATGCTGGTTTTGCACCAGGTGGAAACGGGCTCCCAAAGAAGTCAGCTGAAGTGAAGTAATTAAGTAGGTGGAGTACAATTCTGTGTTTTCATGCAAAACGGATGCTTTTTTTGCCTTCCCAATGGAACCTAGTTTGAAAGAATAAAAGTGAATATATCAAAACTATGACATGACACATATGGAACCATGTAGTAACCAAACAAGTGTTCAACAAATCAAAATATATTTTATATTTGAGATTCTTCAAATAGCTACCCTTTGCCTTGATGACAGCTTTGCACACTCATGTATGTTTTCTGGTCAATGCACCATGCTGCAGTGTTGACAACATGACCAGAAGGCATAGATTACTGTTTGATTTTAGAAGGGCCTTCCCAGTGGTGTAGAATACAGAAGTACAAATAATGTACTACTTAAGTCGTTTTTTGGGGAATCTGTAGTTTAATTTACTATTTATATTTCTGACAACGTTTACTTTTACTTCACTACATTACTTAAGAAAATAATGTACTTTTTACTCCATAGATTGATGGTTGGTCCCCAGGGGTGGTGAGTAGACTGGTAGCTACACCATAGATTGATGGTTGGTCCCCAGGGGTGGTGAGTAGACTGGTAGCTAGACCATAGACTGATGGTTGGTCCCCAGGGGTGGTGAGTATACTGGTAGCTAGACCATAGACTGATGGTTGGTCCCCAGGGGTGGTGAGTAGACTGGTAGCTAGACCATAGATTGATGGTTGGTCCCCAGGGGTGGTGAGTAGACTGGTAGCTAGACCATAGATTGATGGTTGGTCCCCAGGGGTGGTGAGTAGACTGGTAGCTAGACCATAGATTGATGGTTGGTCCCCAGGAGTGGTGTGTAGACTGGTAGCTAGACCATAGATTGATGGCTGGTACCCAGGGGTGGTGAGTATACTGGTAGCTAGACCATAGATTGATGGTTGGTCCCCAGGGGTGGTGAGTAGACTGGTAGCTAGACCATAGATTGATGGTTGGTCCCCAGGGGTGGTGAGTAGACTGGTAGCTAGACCATAGACTGATGGTTGGTCCCCAGGGGTGGTGAGTATACTGGTAGCTAGACCATAGATTGATGGTTGGTCCCCAGGGGTGGTGAGTAGACTGGTAGCTAGACCATAGATTGATGGTTGGTCCCCAGGGGTGGTGAGTAGACTGGTAGCTAGACCATAGATTGATGGTTGGTCCCCAGGGGTGGTGAGTAGACTGGTAGCTAGACCATAGACTGATGGTTGGTCCCCAGGGGTGGTGAGTAGACTGGTAGCTAGACCATAGATTGATGGTTGGTCCCCAGGGGTGGTGAGTAGACTGGTAGCTAGACCATAGATTGATGGTTGGTCCCCAGGGGTGGTGAGTAGACTGGTAGCTAGACCATAGATTGATGGTTGGTCCCCAGGGGTGGTGAGTATACTGGTAGCTAGACCATAGATTGATGGTTGGTCCCCAGGGGTGGTGAGTAGACTGGTAGCTAGACCATAGATTGATGGTTGGTCCCCAGGGGGTGGTGAGTATACTGTTAGCTAGACCATAGATTGATGGTTGGTCCCCAGGGGTGGTGAGTAGACTGGTAGATAGACCATAGACTGATGGTTGGTCCCCAGGGGTGGTGAGTATACTGGTAGCTAGACCATAGACTGATGGTTGGTCCCCAGGGGTGGTGAGTAGACTGGTAGCTAGACCATAGATTGATGGTTGGTCCCCAGGGGTGGTGAGTAGACTGGTAGCTAGACCATAGATTGATGGTTGGTCCCCAGGGGTGGTGAGTAGACTGGTAGCTAGACCATAGATTGATGGTTGGTCCCCAGGGGTGGTGAGTAGACTGGTAGCTACACCATAGATTGATGGTTGGTCCCCAGGGGTGGTGAGTAGACTGGTAGATAGACCATAGATTGAGGCTTATGTATATTTTGATAATCATTATCACTATCATCACTAGAATAGCTGACGTTAGCTAGCTACCTGGCTAACGTTAGCCTACCTTAATACAACTTGGATTTGGCTTGGAAACACAATAACATTTAAAAATACGGCAAATAATTAGTAGGAAAACCTTTTTGAAAACCTTTTGAACTTTGCTAGTAACAGTAATGGCAGCATTGCATCTCTCTACAGTACATCTGACGACATCATAATATGGCAAAGTTGTTTCCTACTAATTATTTCCCTACTTTATCATCGTATTTCCATGCCACTATAAGTTAGTGTAATTTAGAAGAGTCACATTAGCCTCCGAGGTGCAACGCATATCTAGAGCACAAATACATATTGGATTAATGGTTGTACTAGCTGACTCAGTGCACTAACTAGTAACAACAAACTCATTCCAACCCAGGGCCGTAGCAAAACATGTCACAGTTGGTTGCATAGTGTTTCAGCGTCACCGGCCTGAATCTAATGTGGAGGTAGTCAGTCAAAACATAGAATTAGCTTCCAAACGAGATTGCGTTTGAGGGATGATGACAATCATTGACCCTGTTTTTCTGTTAGACACAGAGTACAGTTGGCGCCAGACTGATCCCCTGGTCATGAACGGATGCTGGGACCTACCAGAAGGAGCAAAGGTTGGTATCATCACATGTAGAGCAAAAAAGTATGTCATGCGACACAAGTACCCTTGTGACACCTCCTCAAATCAAATCAAATTTTATTGGTCACATACACATGGTAAGCAGATGTTATTGCGACTGTAGTGAAATGCTTGTTCTTCTAGTTCCGACAGTGCAGTAATATCTAACAGTAATATCTAACAGTAATATCTAACAAGTAATATCTAACAGTAATATCTAACAGTAATATCTAACAAGTAATATCTAACAAGTAATATCTAACAAGTAATATCTAACAGTAATATCTAACAAGTAATATCTAACAAGTAATATCTAACAAGTAATATCTAACAAGTAATATCTAACAGTTACACAACATATACCCAATACACAGACATCTAAGTAAGGAATGAATTAGGCCTTTATACATAAGGACTAGTGGTATGGACTAAGATACAGTAGAATAGTATAGAATACAGTATATACATATGAGATGGAGAACACAAGATATGTAAACATTATTAAATGACTGTGATACCAAAGGATAGTATAGAATACAGTATATACATATGAGATGAGTGATGCCAGATATGTAAACACTATAAACATTATTAAAGTGGCTAGTGTTCCATTCCTTAAAGTGACCAGTGATTTATAGATTTCTATAATTATTGGACTTAACTTACGTAGTCATTCACTCAGGAATGCATATTAGTATCCTGTCAGTTGAATCTTTTTTCATTGCTTTTAGTATATCGAATGTGCAATACGTGCATTTATCTGTAATTAAACCCTGCACACTAAGGACTGTATTTTAAGGGAATTATTATTATTACCCTCAATTATATCATACACACATTTAGCTATTTAAGTATCTCTTCCTGTCATTTACCTGTACAGTTAATGTAACCATGCAAATATTCACTTACCTGTAAATGTAACTGTATATTTACCTGAACAGTTAATTTAACCATGCAAATATTCACTTACCTGTAAATGTAACTGTATATTTACCTGAACAGTTAATTTAACCATGCAAATATTCACTTACCTGTTCATTTAACCAGTCTGTATATTAAGTATGAACTATTATTTCCCTCACTTATATCATACACACATTTAGCTATTTAAGTATCTTTCTCTGCCATCGACCTGTATAGTATAGTTAACCATGCAAATATTTTTGTATTTATTTATATCAACTTACAATATTTGTATAATGTTTTCACCTAACACTCTGTAACAATGTATAGTGTACATATTCAGCCATTCATCCATACTATGCAATGTCTTTTATTAGCTTTTTGCACTCCAGACTTATTGCATTTTTATACTTTTTCATACTGCCGCTCTATGTATCATATATTGTGTGTCTGTCTTTTGTGTATTTTGTTCTGGCATTTTGCTCCTGCCCTGTGTTTTTCGTAGCTGCTTAACAAAGTAATTTCCCCACAGGGATCAATAAAGTACCTACCTCTACCTACCTACCTACCTACCTACCTACCTACCTACCTACCTACCTACCTACCTACCTACCTACCTACCTACCTACCTACCTACCTACCTACCTACCTACCTACCTACCTACCTACCTACCTACCTACCTACCTACCTACCTACCTACCTACCTACCTACCTACCTACCTACCTACCTACCTACCGACCGACCGACCGACCGACCGACCGACCGAACGACCCGACCTACCTACCTACCTACCTACCTACCTACCTACCTACCTACCTACCTACCTACCTACCTACCTACCTACCTACCTACCTACCTACCTACCTACCTACCTACCTACCTACCTACCTACCTACCTACCTACCTACCTACCTACCTACCCACCCACCCACCCACCCACCCACCCACCCACCCACCTACCTACCTACCTACCTACCTACCTACCTACCTACCTACCTACCTACCTACCTACCTACCTACCTACCTACCTACCTACCTACCTACCTACCTACCTACATATATATCATCTATCTATTTAAGGTTTATTGCCATCAAAGTGACCATACAGAGTTGCCTTCTTTAACCAGTGTGAGATTGTGCTGACATGTTTCTATGTAATGTAGGTAGACTGCGTTCTACCTTGACTCTCAGGTAGAAGACCATGCTATATTGTCGTTTTTTGACATTAATATCACCACTTCAACAATTTCATCCTCATCAGAGAATGATTCATTATGATCTAACATTCTCTTCCATATCAGACACTTCCTCCTCCATTTCAAAGTCACCATCCTCTGCATCACTCTTCAGAACTATTTAAAAGGTCAGTGTAATTAAAGACTAGTCAGTATTTCACATTGCGTTTTTCCATTTCCATTAGAAACCGTTTGACATGGAATCAGAAACACGTTGGAGGCGCCATTCAAAAGCCCGCGCAACCAACTGGCGCCAACTGAATGCAGCAGGCAGCAGCTTGGCACATGCATTGATAGGAGAGCGGATAGCTATCATACCAAGGTGAGCATTACCACCAAACATTTGCTTAATTGTTTAACATAAAGTTTAAATAGTTGACGAAATTGCTAGATGTGCAGCTCATTAACTTTGTGTTGTATTTGCTAGCTAATATCGTGGAGGTTGTGGTTGGATGCTCACAAGTTAGCAAAAGATAGCTAGCTAATACTATCCGCGCTTTTTTTGTAACATATGTTGACAGTTAACGTTTTATTAATTCTGAATTTTGAAGCGTTGACATTTATTTAGCTAGATTGCTAGCTGTATTTCATAACCTAGCTAGCGCACTAACTTGCTAGCTAGCACCTGCTAATCTTGCTAGCTTGCTAGGTTGGTAGTTTGCTGTAAGCCAATCCCACCTGATAACATCTGTTTTTCTCTCTCTTTCTCCTTCAATAGTTACTTGAATTGAAATTGAGAAAATTCCAATCCTCAAACTGACGTAAGAACTTAGTTTAGTTCCTAGCTAACTTAGTTTAGCAAACTGAGTAGTTTAGCATGGAAGTACAAATAAATAATTGCTGTTGTCCCCTTTTGAAGTCCATTGTCTTTGTAATCAAGCACATCAGAAAGATACACTTCAGTAGATAATTGGAACCTAGATTAAAATCTACAAGCTACTTTTCTTTGTTGTTACAAGTAAGTTAAATATAGAGAAATTGGAAACATGTCAGAATTGGCATGTCGTTCCTGTGGCCTCACTGTTAAAACGTTACGAGGTTATGTGGATCATCAGTCATTACACAGGCATCAAGCAAATGGCCAATATGTATGCTGCAAGGTTAGCTGCAAATCTCAGTTTACAAAATATAATGCTTTTAAAAGTCAAAAGCGTCATCATCATCATAGAGCGTCTGCTGTATCTGCTGTGTGACAATGTGACACGATGCAAGAGCCGTTTACATGTGAATATCATCATTGTTAGAAACTATGCCTTGATCTGAAGGATCTTCTTGCTCATCTACGGTCACATGTTTCAAAAAGAGAAAAGGTGAAATGCCCGTTCAGAGACTGTGGCAAAGCCTTTACATTAAGGTCCTCTTTCACCTCCCACATCTCAAGGCAGCATGGGTAATGCTACAGCTGCGCATGTGTCCAATTATTCTGTTCATTCAGTGAGTTCTCATGGTGATGCTGGAAGGCTGTTCGGTGTAGATCTTATTGATGAAGGGCCAGAGGACATACTGAACACAGCTCTTATGAAAAGTCTGTATATAAAAAGTCTGGGTATGTTTTACATGAAGTTACAGACCAAGTATCTGATTTTCTCCTTTACTATACAAATGATTGTTGATGAGATGAATAGTCTTCATGGACTTAGTCATCAGTCCACTCAAGATCAACTCAAGGTTGTCCTTCAGTCTAATACTAACTTGACAGAGTCAGAAATGTAAGGTGTTTTAAAGACCTTGTGGGACACAGATTTGCATGCATGCATATTTTATACTTTAGTATACTTATAATAGAAGATTGGAAATCGCATTTTAATACACTTAAAATACATTCCTTATTTAAAGTAGTAGCTTATTTTAAGTGTACCGAAATGCTATTTGTAATCATGTATTAAAAGTATTGTGACCGGTCCTGTATAACAATATAGTATTGTGACCGGTCCTCCATAACTATAAAGTATTGTGACCGGTCCTGTATAACAATATAGTATTGTGACCGGTCCTGTATAACAATATAGTATTGTGACCGGTCCTGTATAACAATATAGTATTGTGACCGGTCCTGTATAACAATATAGTATTGTGACCTGTCCTGTATAACAATATAGTATTGTGACCGGTCCTGTATAACAATATAGTATTGTGACCGGTCCTGTATAACAATATAGTATTGTGACCGGTCCTCCATAACTATAAAGTATTGTGACCGGTCCTCCATAACTATAAAGTATTGTGACCGGTCCTGTATAACAATATAGTATTGTGACCGGTCCTCCATAACTATAAAGTATTGTGACCGGTCCTCCATAACTATAAAGTATTGTGACCGGTCCTGTATAACAATATAGTATTGTGACCGGTCCTGTATAACAATATAGTATTGTGACCGGTCCTCCATAACTATAAAGTATTGTGACCGGTCCTGTATAACAATATAGTATTGTGACCGGTCCTGTATAACTATAAAGTATTGTGACCGGTCCTCCATAACTATAAAGTATTGTGACCGGTCCTCCATAACTATAAAGTAAGTTTTGGGTAGCCTTCCACAAGCGTCCCAAAATAAATTGGGTGAATTTTGGCCCATTCCTCCTGACAGAACTGGTGTAACTGAGTCAGGTTTGTAGGCCTCCTTGCTCACACACACTTTTTCAGTTCTGCTCACAAATTTTCTATAGGATTGAGGTCAGGGCTTTGTGATGGCCACTCCAATACCTTGACTTTGTTGTCCTTAAGCCATTTTGCCACAACTTTGGAAGTATGCTTGGGGTCATTGTCCATTTGGAAGACCCATTTGCGACCAAGCTTCAACTTCCTGTCTTGAGATGTTGTTTCAATATATCCATATAATTTTCCTTCCTCATGATGCCATCTATTTTGTGAAGTGCACCAGTCCCTCCTGCAGCAAAGCACCCCCACAACATGACGCTGCCACCCCTGTGCTTCACGGTGGGGATGGTGTTCTTTGGCTTGCAAGCCTCCCCCTTTTTCCTCCAAACATAACGATGGTCATTATGGCCGAACAGTTCTATTTTTGTTTCATCAGACCAGAGGACATTTCTCCAAAAAGTACGATCTTTGTCCCTATGTGCAGTTGTAAACCGTAGTCTGTCTTTTTTATGAGGGTTTTGGAGCAGTGGCTTCTTCCTTGCTGAGTGGCCTTTCAGGTTATGTTGATATAGGACTTGTTTTACTGTGGATATAGATACTTTTGTACCTGTTTCCTCCAGCATCTTCACAAGGTACTCTGCTGTTGTTCCTTGTTTGATTTGCACTTTTCGTAGATTTCGCACCAAAGTACGTTCATCTCTGGGAGACAGAACGCGTCTCCTTCCTGAGCGGTATGACGGCTGCGTGGTCCCATGGTGTTTATACTTGCGTACAATTATTTGTACAGATTAACGTGGTACCTTCAGGCGTTTGGAAATTGGATGAACCAGACTTGTGGAGGTCTACACATTGTTTTCTGAGGTCTTGGTTGATTTCTTTATATTTTCCCATGATGTCGAGCAAACAGGCACTGAGTTTGAAGGTAGGCCTTGAAATACATCCACAGATACACCTCCAATTGACTCAAATGTTGTCAATTAGCCTATCAGATGCTTCTAAAGCTATGACATAATTTTCTGGAATTTTCCAAGCTGTTTAAAGGCACAGTCAACTTAGTGTATGTAAACGTCTGACCCACTGAAATTGTGATATAGTGAATTATAAGTGAAATAATCTGTCTGTAAACAATTGTTGGAAGAATTACTTGTGTCGTGCACAAAGTAGATGTCCTAACCGACTTGCCAAAACTATAGTTTGTTAACATGAAATCTGTGGAGTGGTTGAAAAATGAGTTTTAATTACTTCAAGCTAAGTGTATGTAAACTTCCGACTTCAACTGTACAGCTTTTTTTCTCTTGGGTAACAAAGTGCCAGACCTGTGTGGGTGTGTGTGAGGGAGATGGGAGTTTGAGGGCGAGGGATGGAGCAGGAACAGAGGGAGATGAAGTGGGTGAGGTTGCAGGAGGTAATGAGAGAGATGGTTAAAAAGAGGAAGAGTTTGAATGGAAGATTAACAGTGTTAAAACATTTCACCCCTTGTCTGTTATTACCACGGGGAGTTCTCCTCTGGCTGCTGAACACTTGATGGTTTCTGTGGAACCAGATCGTTCTGAATGGCATTCTTGCCTTCAGCGATGCCCTGGTAATGATGTTTGTGGCATATTACTGCTTTAACATAAATGACCCCTGACCTGGCAGCAACATTGGAGTTCCTGCAGAGGTATGAATTCATCCCTCAATAACCAGTACAATTTCATTTGAAGTGACTGACTGTATAATTCTACCAGGATTTCTGTGTAGCACTTGGGAAAGTGGTGTGTAACGTTATATTGCACACCTATTGCAATAGACATGACTTTCTTTGCACACGTTATAACTAACTCTAGTCTGGTGCCGTCATCTAGATTGCCTTACTGTTAACTACAACTTTACATTTCAAAACAGAACCACACCAGTCCCTTGTTGGCCAATAGAAATGTAGCATTTCAGGATATACTTTCTATGCACCCAATATACTTTCTGGTGAAAACACTTTGTGAAACATTATGGTTCCACAGTTACTTTAACTGTATCATAGACATTTTATAATATTACATTGCAAACATCCTAGCCCCTTTAAATTAGATTGTTAGTCAACAAATCAAATGATTGTATCTGAAGGGGTAGATATAGAATGATATTATTTATGTTATTTCATTCAACACAGGTGCCTATTCAAGATCAACCCAGATAAGGGGTCCAAAGTGGAGAAGAACTCAAGAAAGCAGCATGCAATCAATCCAAAAGTAATATCTCTGATCTCAAACATTGACTATGAATGGAAGGAGTAGCCTTGAACACGCACACATACAGGCACTTACATCCACCGACTGCAGCACGCAGTCAAGAAACAGGCAAAACACTTGACCAAAATGTTACGTAGCTTTTAAGTTAATGTTTGTCATACTATATGTAAAGTTTGAGGTCAAGAAATGTTTTTGCACTAGGATCGACATACTTTGTCTTACACACAATTTAATTTCCTGCGCAATATCAAGTGTATAGTTTCAGAAATGTTTGTAGACTGATACCCCTCTTCTTAACAAATCCCTCCATTCCTACCCATTTACCTCTCTGCCATGCCACTGCACGCACAGGTTAAGGTTTCGAAGTCTATTGAATAACTTCATATACATAATAAACCTTGTAAAAATATTTTTGTAATATTATGATTAGCTATATTTTGTAAAAATAGGATTTAGTCGTAAAATTGCGATAATATACTTTATTTGAGTGAAATTAAATCATTGTTCATGTACATTTTCAGTCTGTAGATTTACAGTCTATTTCTGGCGCCCATTCTACCAGACTTTTACAGTAAATTAACAGGATTTTTAATTCCCCAGCCAAGTAGAGTCATTTTGGTTGAGAAGTGCATTAGCAAAAATCTTTGTCAATTTATTACAATTTATTTAATTCTTGGCTGTCTATTATATCACCCTGTCACAGCCCTGCCAGTCAACACCACCTCATCAGATTGTCTATTATATCACCTTGTCACAGCCCTGCCAGTCAACACCACCTCATCAGATTGTCTATTATATCACCCTGTCACAGACCCTGCCAGTCAACACCACCTCATCAGACTGTCTATAATATCACCCTGTCACAGCCCTGCCAGTCAACACCACCTCATCAGACTGTCTATTATATCACCCTGTCACAGGCCCTGCCAGTCAACACCACCTCATCAGACTGTCTATTATATCACCCTGTCACAGGCCCTCCCAGTCAACACCACCTCATCAGACTGTCTATTATATCACCCTGTCACAGGCCCTCCCAGTCAACACCACCTCATCAGATTGTCTATTATATCACCCTGTCACAGGCTCTCCCAGTCAACACCACCTCATCAGACTGTCTATTATATCACCCTGTCACAGCCCTCCCAGTCAACACCACCTCATCAGATTGTCTATTATATCACCCTGTCACAGCCCTCCCAGTCAACACCACCTCATCAGATTGTCTTTTATATCACCCTGTCACAGCCCTCCCAGTCAACACCACCTCATCAGATTGTCTATTATATCACCCTGTCACAGACCCTCCCAGTCAACACCACCTCATCAGACTGTCTATTATATCACCCTGTCACAGACCCTGCCAGTCAACACCACCTCATCAGACTGTCTATAATATCACCCTGTCACAGACCCTCCCAGTCAACACCACCTCATCAGACTGTCTATTATATCACCCTGTCACAGGCCCCGCCAGTCAACACCACCTCATCAGACTGTCTATTATATCACCCTGTCACAGACCCTCCCAGTCAACACCACCTCATCAGATTGTCTATTATATCACACTGTCACAGACCCTCCCAGTCAACACCACCTCATCAGACTGTCTATTATATCACCCTGTCACAGACCCTGCCAGTCAACACCACCTCATCAGATTGTCTATTATATCACACTGTCACAGACCCTCCCAGTCAACACCACCTCATCAGACTGTCTATTATATCACCCTGTCACAGACCCTGCCAGTCAACACCACCTCATCAGACTGTCTATAATATCACCCTGTCACAGACCCTCCCAGTCAACACCACCTCATCAGACTGTCTATTATATCACCCTGTCACAGGCCCCGCCAGTCAACACCACCTCATCAGACTGTCTATTATATCACCCTGTCACAGACCCTCCCAGTCAACACCACCTCATCAGATTATCTATTATATCACCCTGTCACAGGCCCTCCCAGTCAACACCACCTCGTCAGACTGTCTATTATATCACCCTGTCACAGCCCTCCCAGTCAACACCACCTCATCAGATTGTCTATTATATCACCCTGTCACAGCCCTGCCAGTCAACACCACCTCATCAGATTGTCTATTATATCACCCTGTCACAGCCCTGCCAGTCAACACCACCTCATCAGACTGTCTATTATATCACCCTGTCACAGCCCTGCCAGTCAACACCACCTCATCAGATTGTCTATTATATCACCCTGTCACAGGCCCTGCCAGTCAACACCACCTCATCAGATTGTCTATTATATCACCCTGTCACAGCCCTCCCAGTCAACACCACCTCATCAGACTGTCTATTATATCACCCTGTCACAGCCCTCCCAGTCAACACCACCTCATCAGACTGTCTATTATATCAACCTGTCACAGGCCCTGCCAGTCAACACCACCTCATCAGATTGTCTATTATATCAACCTGTCACAGCCCTCCCAGTCAACACCACCTCATCAGATTATCTATTATATCAACCTGTCACAGCCCTCCCAGTCAACACCACCTCATCAGATTGTCTATTATATCACCCTGTCACAGGCCCTGCCAGTCAACACCACCTCATCAGATTGTCTATTATATCACCCTGTCACAGCCCTCCCAGTCAACACCACCTCATCAGACTGTCTATTATATCACCCTGTCACAGCCCTCCCAGTCAACACCACCTCATCAGACTGTCTATTATATCACCCTGTCACAGACCCTCCCAGTCAACACCACCTCATCAGACTGTCTATTATATCACCCTGTCACAGCCCTCCCAGTCAACACCACCTCATCAGACTGTCTATTATATCAACCTGTCACAGCCCTCCCAGTCAACACCACCTCATCAGACTGTCTATTATATCACCCTGTCACAGCCCTGCCAGTCAACACCACCTCATCAGACTGTCTATTATATCAACCTGTCACAGCCCTCCCAGTCAACACCACCTCATCAGACTGTCTATTATATCAACCTGTCACAGCCCTGCCAGTCAACACCACCTCATCAGACTGTCTATTATATCAACCTGTCACAGCCCTGCCAGTCAACACCACCTCATCAGATTATCTATTATATCACCCTGTCACAGCCCTCCCAGTCAACACCACCTCATCAGACTGTCTATTATATCAACCTGTCACAGCCCTGCCAGTCAACACCACCTCATCAGATTATCTATTATATCACCCTGTCACAGGCCCACCATTCTTGAAAATATAAAGAGTGGTACATTGTCATGGATTTTCCCCTAACAGTTCCCCTAACATAACACTTAGAATTCAGGACATATAGTTAATTTTTTTGCCACATTTTTACTTTAGTGTCTTTTTTTAATGAATTATTTTGTTATAGTACATTTTACCAATACACTCTTATCCAGAGCGACTTACAGTTAATTAGTGCATACATGTTGATACTTTATTAGTGCTGGTCCCCCGTGGGAATCAAACCCACAACCCTGGTGTTGCAAGTGCCATACTCTACCATCTGAGCTATACAGGACTTATTACAATCAGTATGCACGTTTTGTCATATTGTTATTCTGTACAGGCTTCCTTCTTTTCACTCTGTCATTTAGGTTAGTATTGTGGAGTAACTACAATGTTGTTGATCCATCCTCAGTTTAAACTAACTGTTTAAAGGTTTCATGGTGAAATCTCTGAGCAGTTTCCTTCCTCTCCGGCAACTGAGTTAGCACTGATACCTGTATCTTTGTAGTGACTGGGTGTATTGATACATCCAAAGTGTAATTTATTAATTACCATGCTCAAAGGGATATTCAATGTCTGCTTTTTTGTTTTTTTTCACCTACCAATAGGTGCCCTTCTCCGCAAGGCATTGGAAAACCTTGATGTTCTCCATGGTTGAATCTGTGTTTGAAATTCACTGCTTGACTGAGGGACCTTACGGATAACAGTAAGTGTTAAACACTATAATCTAAAAACGTAGTTCCACTTTGACATTATGGGGTATTGTGTGTAGGCCTGTGACACAAAATCACAATTTAATCCATTTTGAATTCAGGCTGTAACACAACAACATGTGGAAAACGTCAAGGAGTGTGAATACTTTCTGAAGACACTATGTGTTCCCAGATGCATTAGATGCAGAGATACCTGGCACTCAACACATCCACACTAAGGTAATTACTAAAAACACAGTTCAGCACCAATGTCAAGTAATAGCAACACTCTTTTCTTTCCATGTGCCACTAATGAACTCTGCCTCAACTCTGCCTATTTCTACAGATGGACTGGAGATGCCTTAGTCATTTGATAGGTTTTGTCTGACCTGTTCAAATTTCTACATAGTACCTGTTTGTGTGTCAGATATTACCCATAGTTATAGAACAGTGACTATGTATTAGTGTGCATACTCCAGTACTCGCGTGCTGGGGAAACTTCATTCGGACACTTGTCTATCGTATTTCTCTCATGATTACAAAGCGCTGGTGATGTTGGTAATACATTTGAACAATGCAATTATATTTACAAACTTCTGACTTTGAAATATCAGCATTCAAAAGAAAAAGCCTTTCATCAGGCAAAACCTTCTACTCGGCATGGATCCAACATCCCCATTCGGATCCTCATTCAGAACTGCCAGAACCTCCCCAAACGGGAAGTTAAATAGCATACAGTAAGCCACACCTATCCTGGCGCGCAGGCCAGGTACATCTATGCATGTTTAACTGCGCATATTCACACAACATTGGAGATGACTGCGAAACCAGACATGAGCTCCAAACAAAAGACAATGAAAGAAATGTACATAGCTGGTAAATACAAGGAAATAAACCCAAGTTTGTTCATCAGAAGTGTTGCGCAGTTGGTAAGCTCTCCAAACCATGTGACCACTACTATAATGACTGAACATAAATTACCATAACCAAACACTCTAAATTAAAACCTGTTAATTGAAAGGCATTCCAGGTGACTACCTCATGAAGCTGGTTGAGAGAATGCCAAGAGTGTGCAAAGCTGTCATTAAGGCAAAGGCTGGCTACTTTGAATATTATCCACTCTAATATAACATATATTTTGATTTGTTTAAAACTTTTTTGGTTACTACATGATACCATATGTGTTATTTCATAGCTTTGATGTCTTCACTATTATTCAACATTGTAGAAAATAGTCAAAATAAAGAAAAACCCTTGAATGAGTAGGTGTCCAAACTTTTGACTGGTTCTGTATATATACTGAATGTACATCCATTCTCTGGACTCTGACATTGCTTGTTGTGTGTTGTTAGATATTACTGCACTGTTGGAGATAGGAACACGATCATTTTGCTACACCCACAATAGCATATGCTAAATATGTGTATGCGAACAATACAATATTATTTGATTTAACTACACCTTCTGTATCCTGTGGTTTGATTTTATTTTATATAGTATGTGTTTACTGCAACGCTGCTGGGTTTTTCACGCTCAACAGTTTCCCGTGTCTATCAAGAATGGTCCACCACCCAAAGGACTTCTAGCCAACTTGACACAACTGTGGGAAACATTGCAGTCAACATGGGCCAGAATCTCTGTCGAACACTTTCGACACCTTGTAGAGTCCATGCCCCGACGGATTGAGGTTGTTCTGAGGGCAAAAGGGGAGATGCAACTCAATATTAGGAATGTTTTGTACACTCAGTGTACAGTTCAGCTGTAGAAATACATAAAAAGTTGTTTCCACTATTTTCACAGCAACTCAGTATCCGGTAACTTTATTGTTTGTGCCATAAGTGCCATCTAAAGTATTCTATAAATTTATTGCAATGCAAATGAGGCATTCCAAGTAAATTTGCATAACGGCCAAAAAGTACCCAAGTGCATTGAGATTGACAGTAAATATATAGCAAAACACTAATATAGTATCCATTTACAGTACAAATTGACCATATAATGACTGTAAAATGTACCACAATAACAGCAAATGGCCAACAATGTAGTTTCATGTTATCACATGCATGATTTCACATGTCGAAAATCACATGATTTCACATATGAAAACATATTTTTGGAAAACGTGTGAAAACGTGTGTAGTTTCTTTACATAATATTACATGAAACGTGAAACCATGTGAAATCATTTGAAATCATTTTTTTAAACACTTCACAACTGATCACATTTTCAAACGTGCAATTCCATGTGTCATCACTGTTCAGCTAAAATAGGATTTGGGATTTGACTCCATTGACTTATTTCAGCAATTGTAGGGTTTTGTGTGTAGTTGTCTAATGTTAATGGGGCGTATTATTCTGTTTTTATGTAATTTCTGAATCACTATGATAATTATAATAGCTTTTCTTGAGTGTATTTTTAAGAAATCAGATATTTACTTTAAAGTCCAAACTGTAGGAATACAGGTGAAATCAGTTACTGACACAGACATGGTGGCACAGCAGGAAGATTGGAGGTTGTGAGTTCAAATCCCAGGTATTTTTTTATTTCACCTTTATTTAACCAGGTAGGTTAGTTGAAAACAAGTTCTCATTTACAACTGTGACCTGGCCAAGACAAAGCAAGGCATTGTGACAAAAAACAACACAGAGTTACACAGTAAGCAAACATACAGTCAATAACACAATAGAAAATCTATATACAGAGTGCAAATGTAGTGGAAAATGCAGTAAGGTTAGGAAGACAATAAATAAATAAATTACAGATTAGCATAATCACTGGAATGATAGATGTGCAAATAGAGATACTGGAGTGCAAAAATGAGCGGAAGTTAAAATAATAAATATGGGGATGAGGTAGTAGTGTGGGCTATTTACAGAAGGGCTGTATACAGGATGAGGTAGTAGGATGGGCTATTTACAGAAGGGCTATATACAGGTGCAGTGATCGATAAGCAGCTCTGACAGCTGATGCTTAAAGTTAGTGAGGGAGATAGGAACCTCTAGCTTCAAGGATTTTTGCAATTCGTTCCAGTCATTGGCAGCAGAGAACTGGAAGGAATGGCGGCCAAAGGAGGTGTTGGCTTTGGGGATGACCAGTGAGATATACCTGCTGGAGCGCATGCTACGGGTGGGTGTTGCTATGGTGACCAGCGAGCTGAGATAGGGCGGGGATTTACCTAATAAAGACTTATAGATGACCTGGAGCCAGTGGGTTTGGCGACGAATATGTAGTGAGAACGTTCAGGTCGCAGTGGTGGGTAGTATATGGGGCTTTGGTAACAAAACGGATGGCACTGTGATAGATTACATCCAATTTTCTGAGCAGAGTGTTGGAGGCTATTTTGTAAATGACATCGCCGAAGTCAAGGATCGGTAGGATAGTCAGTTTTACAAGGGCATGTTTGGCAGCATGAGTGAAGGAGGCTTTGTTGCGAAATAGGAAGCCGATTCTGGATTTAATTTTGGATTGGAGATGGTTAACGTGAGTCTGGAAGTTGAGTTTACAGTCTAACCAGACGCCTAGGTATTTGTAGTTGTCCACATATTCTAAGTCAGACCCATCGAGGGTAGCTGAGGTGCACCCATGACCAGCTCGGAAACCAGATTTCATAGCAGAGAAGGTCCGGTGGGATTCGAAGAAGTCAGTGATCTGTTTATTAACTTGGCTTTCGAAGACTTTAGAAAGGCAGGGCAGGATGGATATTGGTCTATAACAGTTTGGGTCTAGAGTGTCTCCCCCTTTGAAGAGGGGAATGACCGCGGCAGCTTTCCAATCTCTAGGGATCTCAGACGATACAAAAGAGAGGTTGAACAGGCTGGTAATAGGGGTTGCAACAATTTTGGCTGATAATTTTAGGAAGAAAGGGTCCAGATTGTCTAGCCCAGCAGATTTGTAGGGGTCCAGATTTAGCAGCTCTTTCAGTACATCAGCTGTCTGGATTTGGGTGAAGGAGAAGCTGGGGGGGTTTGGGCAGGTTGCTGCGGGGGGTACAGAGCTGTTGGCCGGGGTAGAGGAAGCCAGGTGGAAATCATGGCCAGCCGTAGCAAAATGCTTGTTGAAATTTATCGGTGGTGACAGTGTTTCCTAGCCTCAATGCAGTGGGCAGCTGGGAGGAGATGCTCTTATTCTCCATAGACTTTACAGTGTCCCAGAACTTTTTGGAATTAGTACTACGTATAATAATAATAATGACTGAATAAATAAACATCCACAATGTAGTTATGGAAGTGTCATATATATAAGTTGAAAACACAGTATGTTAATAGCACTGTGTGTGTCATAAAGACTCATTTTTGTTTGCAGGGCATCACCTGGGATCCACATATGAAAGGTTATGTGATCACGTGAAACTTCATGTAATCCAAAAACACATGATTTCACAAGTGCAAAACATGTGAAAATGTCACATGAAATCATGTGATTTTCAACATGTGAAATCATTTTGTTTTTCTGTAAGGGTTATTTCAATTAAATGTTATTAATTTCAAACAGCAGGGCAATACATGAGCTATCCCTGCCGCCATGTTGTACATAAAAAAAAACACAACTTTTACAAAAATCTACACTGTGATTTGGAATGGATTTGTTTAATGGTCTTTTCAAATGGAAAGGAACTCCTTGATAATCCACCATTCATTCACCCTGTCTGTCCATTCAGTGTGTCTGTCCATTCAGTGTGTCTGTCCATTCAGTGTGTCTGTCCATTCAGTGTGTCTGTCCATTCAGTGTGTGTGTCCATTCAGTGTGTCTGTCCATTCACCCTGTCTGTCCATTCAGTGTGTCTGTCCATTCAGTGTGTCTGTCCATTCAGTGTGTCTGTCCATTCAGTGTGTGTGTCCATTCAGTGTGTCTGTCCATTCACCCTGTCTGTCCATTCAGTGTGTCTGTCCATTCAGTGTGTCTGTCCATTCAGTGTGTCTGTCCATTCACCCTGTCTGTCCATTCAGTGTGTCTGTCCATTCAGTGTGTCTGTCCATTCAGTGTGTGTGTCCATTCAGTGTGTCTGTCCATTCAGTGTGTCTGTCCCATTCAGTGTGTCTGTCCATTCAGTGTGTCTGTCCATTCAGTGTGTCTGTCCATTCAGTGTGTCTGTCCATTCAGTGTGTGTGTCCATTCAGTGTGTCTGTCCATTCAGTGTGTGTGTCCATTCAGTGTGTGTGTCCATTCAGAAAGCCCGTACTGTAACTTCTATGAGTACCATTACTGCACACACACAAAGACACACACACACACACACTCTCTCTCTCTCTCTCTTTTCTGTTCAGCTCAGAAAGCACCACCTGCTTGAAACAGTTTTCCATTGTTCCTATCATGCTGGCTAATGCAGTAACCTTGTACAGAACCACAGTACTGTGAATAGATGGAGAGAGAGGGACGGGGAGAGGGAGAGAGAGGGACGGGGGGACAAAGAAAGCGAGAGAGGAGGAGACAGAGAGCGAGGGAAGGAGAGAAGGGTAGAATGACAGGGATGGAGAGAGTGAGAGAAAGGAGAAATAGAGGGGGGAGGAAATTGCCTGCCCTGGAAGCCTGTGTTTCAGACAAAAGGAAGTGGATGGCGGCACATTTTTTACTTTTAAATTCTCATAAAACAGAGATGATAGTTCTAGTTCCCAAGAAACAAAGAGATCTGCTTTTGGACCTGACAATTAATCTTGATGGTTGTACAGTTGACTGTTAATAAAAATTAACAGTAAACATTACACTCAGAAGTTCATTTCAAATGTCATATTATGTATACAGTATATACAGTATTGTAATATGTGCTCTCTCTCTCTCTCTCTCTCTCTCTCTCTCTCTCTCCTCTCTCTCTCCTCTCTCTCTCTCTCTCTCTCGCTCTGCTGATGGCTCTGCAAATTTGTAGTTATGTAGATGTTGTAGAGAGCCTTCAGCCTTTTAGCACCAGTTTGGCACAGCGGTTATAGACACTTAGCAAGTGGAGGCGACCACACACACACAGACACATTTTTAAGACGTGTATGGCAGAGCGCATGAGAACACTTAGCAAAGAGAAGAGGGTATTTTACAGCTCAATACTAAATAATGAGGCCAACTGAAAAACAGCTTTACGATGAAATGGATGAGAAAAAGAAGAGGAGAGAGAGAGAGATAGAGGAGAGAGAGAGAGAAAGAGGGGAGAGAGAGAGGAGAGAGGAAAGAGAGAGAGAGGAGAGAGAGAGGAGAGAGAGAGGAGAGAGAGAGAGAGGAGAGAGAGGAGAGAGAGAGAGAGAGAGGAGAGAGAGGAGAGAGAGAGAGATACATTTTTTGTTGATGTATGATACTTTGGCAATATGTACATTGTTTGCGTCATGCCAATAAAGTGAATTGAATTGAATTGAGAGAGAGGAGAGAGAGAGAGTCAGGGAAAGAGTTACAGAGAGTTAGAGGGAGAGAGACAGAGAGAGACTGGGTCTGTGTGAGACAGAGAGAGAGAGAGAGTCAGGGAAAGAGTTACAGAGAGAGAAAGAGATTGTGAGAGAAACTGTCTGTGTGAGCCAGAGAGAGAGAGAGTCAGGGAAAGATAGTTACAGAGATATAGAGAGAGGGAGAGAAATACAGAGATAAAATCCTTGACTATGTACAGACTCTGTGAGCCTTGCTATTGAGAGGGGCCGCCGTAGGCAGAGATAGGACAGGCTATGTGCTCACTACCCACAAAATGCCAAATGTATTACCCTATGAAATATTTCACTGTGCCATCACAGCAACAAGATTTGTGACCCGTTGCCATGAGAAAAATAAACCAGTGAGGCTCACACAACAATGTAAATATAACCAATACTTATCTGCCCCAACAAGTCGTGCTACTACTATTTTCACATTGTTAATAAAACACAGCAGATAACACAACATTTGAAATGCCTTTATCTTTTTGAAACCTTTGTGATTTTTACTGTTCAATTCTAATTGTCTTTTGTTAAAAAAAAAAAACATATTTCACATACAGTTTATTAGGTACCGGGTCGGACCCCCATTTGCCTCCAGAACAGCCTGAATTATTCGGGGCATTCTACAAGGTGTCTGAAACATTCCACAGGGATGTTGGTCCATTCTGACGCCATGGCATCACACAGTTGCTGCAGATTGGACGGCGATACATGCTGTGAACAGCACATTCCATCTCATCCCAAAGATACTCTATTGGGTTGAGGTCTGGGGACTGTGCAAGCCACTAGTAAACTGAACTCACTGTCATGTTCCAGGCAATGTTTTTCCACTCCTCAATTGTCCAGTGTTAGTGATCGCGTGCCCACTGTAGCCGCTTCTCCTTTTTAGCTAATATGAGTGGAATCCGGTCTGGTCGTCTGCTGCAGTAGCCCATCCCTGACAAGGATTGACGAGTTGTGTGTTCTGTTGTACTGTTTGTGGCTCCGCCTGTTAGCTTGCATAATTCTTGCCGTTCTCCTTGGACCTCTCTCATCAACGAGCTGTTTCCGTCCCACAGGACTGCCGCTGACTGGATGTGTTTGTTTGTCGCACCATTCTCTGTAAACCCTAGACACTGTCATGTGTGAAAAGCCCAGTAGATCGGCCGTTTAGCTGTGGATGCAGTGAGTGGCTGATGCTGAACTGGACAGCTGTGGCTGCAGTGAGTGGCTGATGCTGAACTGGACAGCTGTGGATGCAGTGAGTGGCTGATGCTGAACTGGACAGCTGTGGATGCAGTGAGTGGCTGATGCTGAACTGGACAGCTGTGGATGCAGTGAGTGGCTGATGCTGAACTGGACAGCTGTGGTGCAGTGAATGGGTACTCAATGAGTGTGTGCGTATGTGCAGTGTGTGCGTATGTGCAGTGTGTGTGTATGTGCAGTGTGTACGTATGTGCAGTGCCTGTGTGTGACTGCACTTCCTATTTTGGCCTTGTGTTCTATCAATGCTCATTAAGAAATGCAAGCAGCCATGACTGAAAAGAGTTGGGGGGGGTGTGGTTTATTGTGGGCGTTTCTTGGGGGTGTCTTTGCCATTCAATCACAACAATCAAGTGTGTTAGTGAGTACTGTTAGGTAAGCTAAGCTAGCTTTGCTATGGAGACAACAGAGTGTGTTAGTGAGTACTGTTAGGTAAGCTAAGCTAGCTTTGCTATGGAGACAACAGAGTTTTGAAGTTGAGGACTTCTCCCCTCCTCACGGACTCACCATCTCAAGATGGTCAGCTGGTTCAGTTCTATGTGTAGGCCAAAGCCTGCGCTGACCTTGTGTTTAGCCAAGCTGACCACAGCTAGCTAGCATAGTTTGGGGATAGTTGCAGCTGAGTATCCTATCGGGCTGATCCCACATGAAAAAACAATATGCTATACTATGGTAAACAAAAACACTACTAAAACACTACAATGAATTTCTGTAGATTGTAGTATGCTGTAGTATTTACTGTAGTGTTTTTATTTTCTTTTCTTTGACATAATGTGAAAGACTTTCTCCTTGAGGAAACCTACTGCTGAATTACTGAAAGAGAAAACGTTCCATAACTTGTAAGTAGGTAGGACTGGGGTCTGAACAAATAGTAGAGCTTTTCTATAACCTGTCAAATTAAACGAAATAGTATTTACTATACTTAAAAAAGTGTAGTGTTTTAATGGACATTACTGTAGTATTTACTACAGTGTTTTCACCTGGATAACTACAGTATACTACAGTATACTACAACATAGTATAGTAAGTACTACACATGATCCAGGGATACTACAATGTGTAGGATAGTATTCTACAGTATACTAAAAGCAGTTATGGCAAGCTAGCAAGAGCCAGTGTCTGGAACGTGTTTCATAAGACACTTATTATACAACACTACGAAAGTAGCTTGCAACTTAGTTTCAACATTTCATCACATCATGTAAATACGATATCAACTACTGCTAGTTGAATGCCCACGGTCTTCAATCAGCTCAGCGGTCAACACAATATTCTATAACTGCCTAGTTTTGTCTCGTCTCGTCTCTCCTTATATCTACAGTCAGATCTTTCCAGAGGGAAAAATCCCAGGACTAATATCCCTACAGGTGTAGGCTACATGTGGACAATGCACAAACAAAACCAGCTTGAGCGTAGATACATTTATCAACCAAACAATAATCGATTGGTGTGTTTGTGTTACAAAGACAAAACATTTTCTGTTGTAAATATATTGATGTGCTTATAAAGACGGTGTGCCTACACTTTAAAAAGGTTGTCAGTTGTCTAAACAGAACTAGAATGACTTTTACTTCTATGGTCTATTTGCCTAAATCTAAGGATTTTTGGCTGTCTAACACACTGACAGCTATGGGTAGGGTTCTGTCTTCAGTACCTATCAGCATTTTGTCTAGTGTTGCTGGCAAACATGTCTGTCATCAATGTGCGATACAGACTCTCAAGTATCTCCTGAAGTGGACAAGTCCACAGGTCTCATTCAAGTTTGGGGGCAGGCTCCGGAGGGCTGAGACTGATTGCTTCACCAACCAGGGAGGATGAGGATGAACAGTCATCTGGCAATTCTTAGAGGATGGAAATAAAATATGGCTCCATTTGTTGTCAAACCTTCCTGTGTACTGGACACCATACCCCCCCCAACCTATGTCGATAGTACCATTCGATTCAAGAATAACAAAAGATGATACAAACTGATATATTAAAGTAATGAAGTTGGCTACCTTCTGTATTTGTTCTAATGATGAGCCTGTGAAAGCTGTTGTTGCTGACAGGTGAAGGTTGCTGGCCGGATATTTGCCAACATGTTGCTGACTGTCCCATTCACAGGAATGCTCACAGTGAAGGACATGTCTGCATGATACTGATGAAGGCTCCCTTGCTGGTCGTCTCTATACTGTATGTTCAGCTGCAAACTGGACATCTCAAGAACAAATGCAGCAAGATAATATTTTAGAATTGTATTGCAGAGTACAAGGTCTCTCTCCATTCAGAGACATCAGCATCAGGTCCATCTGTCAGTCTGTCTCACATTATTACATTATAACTCTAAGTATCCCATATGGTGGTGGTGTTGACTGGCAGGGCCTGTGACAGGGTGATATAATAGACAATCTGATGAGGTGGTGTTGACTGGCAGGGCCTGTGACAGGGTGATATTATAGACAATCTGATGAGGTGGTGTTGACTGGCAGGGCCTGTGACAGGGTGATATAATAGACAGTCTGATGAGGTGGTGTTGACTGGCAGGGCCTGTGACAGGGTGATATTATAGACAGTCTGATGAGGTGGTGTTGACTGGCAGGGCCTGTGACAGGGTGATATTATAGACAATCTGATGAGGTGGTGTTGACTGGCAGGGCCTGTGACAGGGTGATATTATAGACAGTCTGATGAGGTGGTGTTGACTGGCAGGGCCTGTGACAGGGTGATATAATAGACAGTCTGATGAGGTGGTGTTGACTGGCAGGGCCTGTGACAGGGTGATATTATAGACAGTCTGATGAGGTGGTGTTGACTGGCAGGGCCTGTGACAGGGTGATATAATAGACAGTCTGATGAGGTGGTGTTGACTGGCAGGGCCTGTGACAGGGTGATATTATAGACAGTCTGATGAGGTGGTGTTGACTGGCAGGGCCTGTGACAGGGTGATATTATAGACAGTCTGATGAGGTGGTGTTGACTGGCAGGGCCTGTGACAGGGTGATATTATAGACAGTCTGATGAGGTGGTGTTGACTGGCAGGGCCAGTCTGACAAGGAAACACATTACCTGGAGTCGAAGGAGACTCTGGCACTTCCTAGCATCTTCTGGAAGGTGGTTGTGTTTCCTTGTCAGACGTTTCTCTTGTTTTGTATCGTTCTATGTTTGTTAAATCATATTATAAACATAGCTGGAGAAATAACGCAATCTTGGATTAGATACAGGCCGGTGAAGCTGTTACATTATGCAACCAACTATCTATCTGTGAGGACTTGACTCCCACTAGAGGGAGTGGGATGGCCACAGTCAGGTCCTCACATCAAGATGGGGAAGTTACTGATCCCCAATTAGAGACAGCTGTCTAGAGTTCTATTTAAACACTCCACACATCCACCTGCGTGTGGATCATTGTTTGGTTACTTAGTTTGTATTAGTAAGATAGGTGTAAATAAAATCTATCTATCTATCTATCTATCTATCTATCTATCTATCTATCTATCTATCTATCTATCTATCTATCTATCTATCTATCTATCTATCTATCTATCTATCTATCTATCTATCTATCTATCTATCTATCTATCTATCTATCTATCTATCTATCTATCTATCTATCTATCTATCTATCTATCTAAGGCAGTGGCCAAGCTCAAGATTATCGGAGGTTCAGTTCTCGATAATTCTATTTGGTATTAGTATTTTATTACATAACCATCAATCTATGGTCTAGCTACCAGTATACTCACCACCCCTGGGGACCAACCATCCATCTATGGTCTAGCTACCAGTCTACTCACCACCCCTGGGGACCAACCATCAATCTATGGTCTAGCTACCAGTATACTCACCACCCCTGGGGACCAACCATCAATCTATGGTCTAGCTACCAGTATACTCACCACCCCTGGGGACCAACCATCAGTCTATGGTCTAGCTACCAGTCTACTCACCACCCCTGGGGACCAACCATCAGTCTATGTTATAGCTACCAGTCTACTCACCACCCCTGGGGACCAACCATCAGTCTATGGTCTAGCTACCAGTCTACTCACAACCCCTGGGGACCAACCATCAATCTATGGTCTAGCTACCAGTCTACTCACCACCCCTGGGGACCAACCATCAATCTATGGTCTAGCTACCAGTCTACTCACCACCCCTGGGGACCAACCATCAATCTATGGTCTATCTACCAGTCTACTCACCACCCCTGGGGACCAACCATCAATCTATGGTCTAGCTACCAGTATACTCACCACCCCTGGGGACCAACCATCAATCTATGGTCTAGCTACCAGTATACTCACCACCCCTGGGGACCAACCATCAGTCTATGGTCTAGCTACCAGTCTACTCACCACCCCTGGGGACCAACCATCAATCTATGGTCTAGCTACCAGTATACTCACCACCCCTGGGGACCAACCATCAATCTATGGTCTATCTACCAGTATATTCACCACCCCTGGGGACCAACCATCAGTCTATGGTCTAGCTAACAGTATATTCACCACCCCTGGGGACCAACCATCAATCTATGGTCTAGCTACCAGTCTACTCACCACCCCTGGGGACCAACGAACTCCAACCACCTATTCCACATGATAGGGTCCTTCAGCAGGGCATAGTTGTTGTCTGTGCATCCTGCTGGAAGCATGCATTGCACGGTCAATCCTTATGGGGATTTTTAGTCTCAAAGGCCGTGGTTGGGGGTGATGAAACAACGGCGCCCCATCCAATGAAGGGAAGTGAAGTGGAAGGAGTAGGGTTTTGCACGTGGAGCTTGGCAAAAGGGGGCATGAATTGTTGACATAATTGTAATCCAAACCTAACCTTAATTTATTCATTGTGAGGCACTGAGGTCCCAAACTCCGTTGTAGATGAGACTGACTTTATGACCTAAAGAATCCTGTTTACACTTTGTACTCTCATATCAATAGGCCGTTTTCAAAGGGGTTTGTTGTTTTTCTAGAGGCAGTCACCCTTTAAAAACATGGAATGGCTACATTTACCACTGTTATACAGATACTGTACATGTGTAGACTCTGTCTGTGTGATATTTGGCACCGTACTACATGCTTTCATGTAACCGCATGTGTAGTGTGATATCTGGGAAAAGGTGAAGTGTGAAGTGGGAAGTGTGTGTGTGAGTTGACATGGCTCCAGTGTGATAGACTGCCATGTTTTCTGGCATCCACTAACACACACACACACACAGCTGTTCTCTCTCTACGGACACAAACACATTGAGATGGCAACGCTTGGAAAATGGGCTAGGTTCACGCTGGCTGGCCCAGGGTTTTAAAAGGTGTGTGTGTGTGTGTGTGTGTGTGTGTGTGTGTGTGTGTGTGTGTGTGTGTGTGTGTGTGTGTGTGTGTGTGTGTGTGTGTGTGTGTGTGTGTGTGTGTGTGTGTGTGTGTGTGTGTGTGTGTGTGTGTGTGTGTGTTAGTGAATGCCAGCCCGTCCACCATGTCGTTCTCTAAATGATCTCCCTGCACTGAGGAAGCATGGAAGTTCACTGAGGAAGCATGGTAGTTCACTGAGGAAGCATGGCAGTTCAGGTCTGGTGACTGCACTGAGGAAGCATGGCAGTTCAGGTCTGTATGTCCGTCTGTGTGAGATGTCACTCCTGCTGGTTTCTGCCAAAAACACTGAACCCCTCAGGCCAGAAAGAGTCAACAGTCCCTGGAGAGAAAGAGAGAAAGAAAGAGAGAGAGAAAGAGAGAAAGAAAGAGAGAGAGAAAGATGCTTCACATTGTATAGCAGGAGAGCACCATATTTACATGACATTAAAGGGTATCTGTTGGTATCGGAGACTAAGAGATTGTATTGTTCTATCTATGATGACTCAGATATAACATGTTACCTTTAGATTGTGCTGAGTATAGAATTACAAATATAACTCATAGACAGTATAAACTGAGTATACCAAACATTAGGAACACCTTCCTAATATTGAGTAATGTTTTTGTATACTCAGTGTATATCTCTGTATAGTATATAAAAGTCTAGTCTAGTAAAATCTAGTATATTATAATATACTAGAATCTCTCCTCTTTCACTCCAGCTGACAAACTAACCCTGATTCAGATGACCATCCTACCCATGCTAGATTACGGAGATATAATTGATAGATCAGCAGGTAAGGGTGTTCTTGAGCGGCTAGATGTTCTTTACCATTCGGCCATCAGATTTACCACCAATGCTCCTTATAGGACACATCACTGCACTCTATACTCCTCTGTAAACTGGTCATCTCTGTATACCCGTCACAAGACCCACTGGTTGATGCTTATTTATAAAACCCTCTTAGGCCTCACTCCTCCCTATCTGAGATATCTACTGCAGCCCTCATCCTCCACATACAACACCCGTTCTGCCAGTCACATTCTGTTAAAGGTCCCCAAAGTACACACATCCCTGGGTCGCTCGTCTTTTCAGTTCGCTGCAGCTAGCGACTGGAACGAGCTGCAACAAACACTCAAACTGGCCTTGTGTCATTCTCAAAACTTTTGACCACGACTGTAGTATAGTCTAGTCTAGTCTGTTATAGTCTAGAATAGTATAGTCTAGTATAGTCTAGTCTAGTCTGTTATAGTCTAGAATAATATAGTCTAGTATAGTCTGTTATAGTCTAGAATAATATAGTCTAGTATAGTCTAGTATAGTCTGTTATAGTCTAGAATAATATAGTCTAGTATAGTCTAGTATAGTCTGTTATAGTCTAGAATAATATAGTCTAGTATAGTCTAGTATAGTCTGTTATAGTCTAGACTAATATAGTCTAGTATAGTCTAGTATA
This sequence comes from Thymallus thymallus, assembly GCA_023634145.1. NCBI lineage: Eukaryota > Metazoa > Chordata > Actinopteri > Salmoniformes > Salmonidae > Thymallus > Thymallus thymallus. Next base: position 2,054,795 of record CM042404.1, on the reverse strand, counting down.
GTCTGTTATAGTCTAGAATAATATAGTCTAGTATATTCTAGTATATCATAGTATAAATATAATCTTATATCTTATAATCTTATAATTATACAGCGCATTCAGAAAGTATTTAAGACCCCTTGACTTTTTCCACATTTTGTTACGTTACAGTTTATTCTAAAGTTGCTTAAATGACAAAACGAAAACAGGTTTGGGGATTTTTTAGCAAATTTATAACAAATAAATAACAAACAAATACTTTACAGAATCTATCTAAGGCAGTGCCCAAACTCAAGAATATCGGAGGTTCAGTTCTCGATGGATGACGTTCATTCTATAATTTTATTTGGTATTAGTATTTTATTAGGATCCCCATTAACTGTTGCAAAAGCAGCAGCTACTCTTCCTGGGGTTCAAACAAAACATGAAACATGAAACACACGCACGCACGCACGCACGCACACACACACACACACACACACACACACACTGCATCCATCAACAACGGTTCAGGGCATTTTGGATTCAATGGACTTTGAGCCTCAGTGAATTTAAGGCAAATACTTTACAAGCCCTCTTTGAAACTAAACGCTAAGCCATTGAAGTAGAGGAAGTTGTGGAGTTCAAAGACATGTGGGCCTACAATTCCTGCACCATCAGCCTGTTTTGCAGAGGAACATTTACTTTCATATTACTATCTCAAGGGGTTTGTAGGCACTAATTATTAGGAGTGGTTTATTACTTGGGTTTTTATTTAGTTAAGTATGAGGTTCCCATGGGAGGAAAAGAGGGAGGAGCATAGTAACAGTCTGGGGATCATCACACAGTTAACTGAACTAGCAGAATTGACTCTAGTCTATGGTCAGTAACAGTCTGGGGATTATCACACAGTTAGCTGAACTAGCAGAATTGACTCTAGTCTATGGTCAGTAACAGTCTGGGGATTATCACACAGTTAGCTGAACTAGCAGAATTGACTCTAGTCTATGGTCAGTAACAGTCTGGGGATTATCACACAGTTAGCTGAACTAGCAGAATTGACTCTAGTCTATGGTCAGTAACAGTCTGGGGATTATCACACAGTTAGCTGAACTAGCAGAATTGACTCTAGTCTATGGTCAGTAACAGTCTGGGGATTATCACACAGTTAGCTGAACTAGCAGAATTGACTCTAGTCTATGGTCAGTAACAGTCTGGGGATTATCACACAGTTAGCTGAACTAGCAGAATTGACTCTAGTCTATGGTCAGTAACAGTCTGGGGATTATCACACAGTTAGCTGAACTAGCAGAATTGACTCTAGACTATGGTCAGTAACAGTCTGGGGATTATCACACAGTTAGCTGAACTAGCAGAATTGACTCTAGTCTATGGTCAGTAACAGTCTGGGGATTATCACACAGTTAGCTGAACTAGCAGAATTGACTCTAGTCTATGGTCAGTAACAGTCTGGGGATTATCACACAGTTAGCTGAACTAGCAGAATTGACTCTAGTCTATGGTCAGTAACAGTCTGGGGATTATCACACAGTTAGCTGAACTAGCAGAATTGACTCTAGTCTATGGTCAGTAACAGTCTGGGGATTATCACACAGTTAGCTGAACTAGCAGAATTGACTCTAGACTATGGTCAGTAACAGTCTGGGGATTATCACACAGTTAGCTGAACTAGCAGAATTGACTCTAGTCTATGGTCAGTAACAGTCTGGGTATTATCACACAGTTAGCTGAACTAGCAGAATTGACTCTAGTCTATGGTCAGTAACAGTCTGGGGATTATCACACAGTTAGCTGAACTAGCAGAATTGACTCTAGTCTATGGTCAGTAACAGTCTGGGGATTATCACACAGTTAGCTGAACTAGCAGAATTGACTCTAGTCTATGGTCAGTTGCAAGGTAAATAATGAGGTAATACATTGCTCAGTTTAGCAAACTAAAGTCATGTGACCCCAGCAGTAAACCATAATCAAAGGTGTCTGCTACAATGAGGAGAAGAGGGAGAAGGTATTGCAGCCCTGCTACAACTACAGCCATCGGGCGCCCAGTATTGCCATCAGCCATCAGCCAACAGCCATCAGCCAACAGCCATCAGCCATCAGCCAACAGCCATCAGCCAACAGCCAACAGCCATCAGCCATCAGCCATCAGCCAACAGCCATCAGCCATCAGCCATCAGCCATCAGCCAACAGCCATCAGCCATCAGCCATCAGCCAACAGCCATCAGCCATCAGCCATCAGCCATCAGCCATTGAGGGAAAGCTTCTTTTGAAATCAATGAAATCAATGACTTCAGACCTGTAGCGCTAACATCCCACATCATGAAGACTCTGGAAAGGTTAGTCCTCGCTCACCTCAGACCCCTGGTGTGAACATCACTGGACCCCCTGCAGTTCACATACCAGCACAACATCAGGGTGGATGATGCAATCATCTACCTTCTGCAGAGGGCCTACTCTCACCTGGACAACGCAGGTTGCACTGGGAGGGCTATGTTTTTTTACTTCTCCAGTGCCTTCAACACCATTCAGCCCCTGCTACTGGGTGAGAAGATGAAGAGGATGAAAGTGGAAGCACCCTTAGTCTCCTGGGTTACGGACTACCTGACCGGTAGGCCACAATTTGTGCGATTACAGAGCTGTGTGTCAGAACGGGCAGTGAGCAACACAGGGGCCCCCTAGGGAACGGTCCTATCCCCCTTCCTGTTCACCCTCTACACCTCTGACTTTTTTGAGCAGAACCACCTTCAGCTCAACATCAACAAAACAAAGTAGATGCTGGTGGACTTCAGGAGAACCAAGACCCAACTGACTTCAGTCCCTATACAGCGGATGGATGTGGAAATGGTTGGGTCATACAAGTTCCTGGGAGTCATATGGACAACAGGCTGGAATGGGCTGGTAACACCGGGGCTCTGTACAAAAAGGGCCAGAGCCGACTCTACTTTCTGAGGAGGCTCATGTCTTTCAACGTGTGCAGTAAACTACTGCACACCTTCTACCAGTCTGTGGGCCAGTGCCATGTTTTTTTGCAGCGGTGTGCTGGGGCGCCAACATAAAAGCCGGTGATGCTTCTCGGGTAAATAAGCTGATCAGGAAGGATAGCTCTGTTCTGGGGATTAGCCTTGACACTCTAGAGGAGGTGGCGGAGAGACGGATCCTGGCCAAACTACTGGCCATCATGGACAACGTCACCCACCCTCTGCATGCCATGGTTATGACACAGAGGAGCACCTTCAGTCAGAGACTGATCCCACCACGATGTGCCAGAGAGTGCTACAGGAGGTCCTTCCTGCCGGCGGCTATTAGACAATTTAACGCCTCACCGGGGTGCCGTGCGGGCGGCAACATAGACCTGGAACTGTTGGGGTGTTAGGACCTAGTTGAACAATTATGCATCCATCCGTGAGTAACTCTGGTCTGTAATAACTCATTCACTCAGGACCTATTTATTCATTCAGGTCTGTATATACATATTCATGTACAGTTGTTATATCATCTCACGTGCAATATTGTAAGTAATTCTTGGACTGAACTTACGTAGTCATTCACTCAGGAATGCATATTAGTATCCTGTCAGTTGTATCTTTTTTCATTGCTTTTAGTATATTGAATGTGCAATACATGCATTTATCTGTAATTAAACCCTGCACACTAAGGACTGTATTTTAAGGGAATTATTATTATTACCCTAAATTATATCATACACACATTTAGCCATTTAAGTATCTCTTCCTGTCATTTACCTGTACAGTTAATGTAACCATGCAAATATTCACTAATCTGTCAATTTAACTGTATATTTACCTGTACAGTTAATGTAACCATGCAAATATTCACTTACCTGTTCATTTAATCAGACTGTATATTAAGTATTAACTATTATTACCCTCATTAACTATTATTACCCTCACTTATATCATACACACTATTTAAGTATTTCTCTGCCATCGACCTGTATAGTATAGTTAACCATGCAAATATGTTTTATTTATTTATATCAACTTGCAATATTTGTATAATTTTCTTTTTCACCTAACAATGTATAGTGTACATATTCAGCCATTCACCCATACTATGCAATGTCTTTTTATAGCTTTTTTGCACTCCAGACTTCTTGTATTTTTATACTTGTTCATACTGCAGCACCATGTATCATGTATCTGTCTTTTGTGTATTTTCGTTCTGGCATTTTGCACCTGCCCTATGTTTTTTCGTGGCTGCTTGACAAAGAAATTTCCCCTCGGGGAAATTATCTATCTAAGGCAGTGCCCAAACTCAAGAATATCGGAGGCTCAGTTCTCGATGGATGACGTTCATTCTATAATTTTATTTGGTATTAGTATTTTATTAGGATCCCCATTAATTCGTGCAAAAGCAGCAGCTACTCTTCCTGGGGTTCAAACAAAACATGAAACATGAAATAATACAGAACATTAATAGACAAGAACAGCTCAAGGACAGAATTTCATAGTGTTAAAAACGGCACAAATAGCCTACATATCAATACATGCACAGACTATCTACTGTAGGTCAAATAGGGTATAGGCATTGTGCTGTGAAGTGTTGCTGTATCTGTTTCTTGAAACTAGGTTTGCTGTTCGTTTGAGCAATATGAGATGGAAGGGAGTGCCATGAAATAATGGCAATATACTGTATAATACTGTATACTTTCTTGAAGTTGTTCTGGATTTGGTGACTGTTAAAATACCCCTGGTGGCATATCTGGTGGGGTAAGTGTGTGTGTGTCAGAGTTGTGTGTAAGTTGGCTATGCAAACCATTTTGAATTTTCAACACATTCATGTTTTTTATAAAACTTATAAACGATACAGTCAGTCTTTCCTCAACTCCTAACCAAGAGAGTCTGGCATGCATAGTATTTATATCAGCTCTCTGATTACAATGAAGAGCAAGACGTGCCTCTCTGTTCTGGACCAGCTAGTTTGTACACAACTGGACAACAATCAAGATAAGACAAGTAGTTAATTAGTTCAACTTGTTCAACAGCCACTCCAGTTATTACCAGATTCAGCTGAGGTCTAGAGCTTAAGGAATGATTTGTTTTTTTTATGCATGAATACTTTGGCTCACTGTTCGTTGTTGACATTTCCTGCCTAAGTTTTTGCCAATTAAGTAATCATTAAAATAATTGGCAACATCAAAAGGTTTTGTGATAAATGAGCCATTTGATTCAATGAAAGATGGAGTTGAATGTGTCTTTCTGCCCATCATTTCATTTAAAGTACTCAAGTTTTTTCCATCATTATTTTTATCATTGATCTTGACAGTTTCTTAATCACTACCTAGTGAACATGCCTTCACGTGGCCTCGACATTAATCCACTGGTCAAGAAGCTATTACCCACTGGGCAAGAAGCTATTACCCACTGGTCAAGAAGCTATTACCCACTGGTCAAGAAGCTATTACCCACTGGGCAAGAAGCTATTACCCACTGGTCAAGAAGCTATTACCCACTGGGCAAGAAGCTATTACCCACTGGTCAAGAAGCTATTACCCACTGGGCAAGAAGCTATTACCCACTGGGCAAGAAGCTATTACCCACTGGTCAAGAAGCTATTACCCACTGGGCAAGAAGCTATTACCCACTGGTCAAGAAGCTATTACCCACTGGTCAAGAAGCTATTACCCACTGGGCAAGAAGCTATTACCCACTGGTCAAGAAGCTATTACCCACTGGGCAAGAAGCTATTACCCACTGGGCAAGAAGCTATTACCCACTGGGCAAGAAGCTATTACCCACTGGGCAACAACTGGTTGAATCAACGTTTTTTCCACATCATTTCAACCGAAACAACTCATTGGATTTCCAAAAAGTCATGAACATACGGGAATTTAGTATTTCTTTCATATAACTTTTAACCTAAATACAATGACAAGGTGACATTTTTGGACGATTTCATGCTGAATTCACGTTAGTTGACAACTCAACTACCTCTAAGCCGCATTACTTCTTGACAGACTGCTTGTTTAACCCGGAAGCCAGTTGCACCAATGTGTCGGAGAAAACACCGTCCAGCTGGCGACAGAAGTCAGCTTGCAGGTTCCCGGCCCGCCAAAAGGAGTCACTAGAGCGCGATGGGACAAGAAAATCCCGGTCGGCCAAACCCTCCCCTAAATTGTGCGGCGCCTTATGGGTCTCCCGGTCACGGCCGGCTGTGACAAAGCCTGGGATTGAATACGGATCTGTAGTGCGATGCAGTGCCTTAGACTGCTGCGCCACTCAGGAGGCCCTTATTGTGCCCTGTTGATGCCCTGTTGATCAAATCAATCAAAATCAATCAAAATGTATTTATAAAGCGCTTTTTACATCAGCCTATGTCACAAAGTGCTATACAGAAACCCAGCCTAAAACCCCAAACAGCAAGCAATGCAGATGTAGAAGCCCTGTTGATGCCCTGTTGATGCCCTGTTGATGCCCTGTTGATGCCCTGTTGATGCCCTGTTGATGCCATGTTGATGCCCATCATAATCATTGATTGAATTAGCTGCACTCAATCTCCTCTCCTCTCCTCCTCCCCTCCTCTCCCCTCCTCCTCCTCCCCTCCTCTCCCCTCCTCCTCTCCCCTCCCCTCCTCCTCTCCTCTCCTCTCCTCCTCCCCTCCTCTCCTCCCCTCCTCCTCTCCCCTCCTCCTCTCCCCTCCCCTCCTCCTCCTCTCCCCTCCTCCTCCTCCCCTCCTCTCCCCTCCTCCTCTCCCCTCCCCTCCTCCTCTCCTCTCCTCTCCTCTCCTCCTCCCCTCCTCTCCTCTCCTCCCCTCCTCCTCTCCCCTCCTCCTCTCCCCTCCCCTCCTCCTCCTCTCCCCTCCTCCCCTCCCCTCCTCCTCCTCTCCTCTCCTCCTCTCCTCTCTGAGTGACAACAGCTACACTTCTGAATCCAGCTTTGTAGTTAGTAAGTGAAAGTTCATGTAAAGTTTGAGAAGATGTCCTCAACTGGAATATGCAGTAGTTTCTGCCAGCATGTTCTCAGTCATCTGATGAGTGGTGAATGGCACCTTATAGTGCACCACTGTTGACCAGGGCCCTCTGGTCAACAGCACCATAGGGTTCTGGTCAACAGCACCATAGGGTTCTGGTCAACAGCACCATAGGGTTCTGGTCAACAGCACCATAGGGTTCTGGTCAACAGCACCATAGGGTTCTGGTCAACAGCACCATAGGGTTCTGGTCAACAGCACCATAGTGTTCTGGTCAACAGCACCATAGTGTTCTGGTCAACAGCACCATAGTGTTCTGGTCAACAGCACCATAGTGTTCTGGTCAACAGCACCATAGTGTTCTGGTCAACAGCACCATAGTGTTCTGGTCAACAGTACCATAGTGTTCTGGTCAACAGTACCATAGTGTTCTGGTCAACAGTACCATAGTGTTCTGGTCAACAGTACCATAGTGTTCTGGTCAACAGCACCATAGGGTTCTGGTCAACAGCACCATAGGGTTCTGGTCAACAGCACCATAGTGTTCTGGTCAACAGCACCATAGGGTTCTGGTCAACAGCACCATAGGGTTCTGGTCAACAGCACCATAGTGTTCTGGTCAACAGTACCATAGTGTTCTGGTCAACAGCACCATAGTGTTCTGGTCAACAGCACCATAGTGTTCTGGTCAACAGCACCATAGTGTTCTGGTCAACAGTACCATAGTGTTCTGGTCAACAGCACCATAGTGTTCTGGTCAACAGCACCATAGTGTTCTGGTCAACAGTACCATAGTGTTCTGGTCAACAGCACCATAGGGTTCTGGTCAACAGCACCATAGTGTTCTGGTCAACAGCACCATAGTGTTCTGGTCAACAGCACCATAGGGTTCTGGTCAACAGCACCATAGTGTTCTGGTCAACAGTACCATAGTGTTCTGGTCAACAGTACCATAGTGTTCTGGTCAACAGCACCATAGGGTTCAGGTCAACAGTACCATAGTGTTCTGGTCAACAGCACCATAGTGTTCTGGTCAACAGCACCATAGTGTTCTGGTCAACAGCACCATAGTGTTCTGGTCAACAGCACCATAGTGTTCTGGTCAACAGCACCATAGGGTTCTGGTCAACAGTACCATAGTGTTCTGGTCAACAGCACCATAGTGTTCTGGTCAACAGCACCATAGTGTTCTGGTCAACAGCACCATAGGGTTCTGGTCAACAGTACCATAGTGTTCTGGTCAACAGCACCATAGTGTTCTGGTCAACAGCACCATAGTGTTCTGGTCAACAGCACCATAGGGTTCTGGTCAACAGCACCATAGTGTTCTGGTCAACAGCACCATAGTGTTCTGGTCAACAGCACCATAGTGTTCTGGTCAACAGCACCATAGGGTTCTGGTCAACAGTACCATAGTGTTCTGGTCAACAGCACCATAGTGTTCTGGTCAACAGCACCATAGTGTTCTGGTCAACAGCACCATAGGGTTCTGGTCAACAGCACCATATTGTTCTGGTCAACAGCACCATAGGGTTCTGGTCAACAGCACCATAGTGTTCTGGTCAACAGCACCATAGTGTTCTGGTCAACAGCACCATAGTGTTCTGGTCAACAGCACCATAGTGTTCTGGTCAACAGCACCATAGTGTTCTGGTCAACAGCACCATAGGGTTCAGGTCAACAGTACCATAGTGTTCTGGTCAACAGTACCATAGGGTTCTGGTCAACAGTACCATAGTGTTCTGGTCAACAGCACCATAGTGTTCTGGTCAACAGCACCATAGTGTTCTGGTCAACAGCACCATAGTGTTCTGGTCAACAGCACCATAGGGTTCAGGTCAACAGTACCATAGTGTTCTGGTCAACAGTACCATAGGGTTCAGGTCAACAGTACCATAGTGTTCTGGTCAACAGTACCATAGGGTTCTGGTCAACAGCACCATAGTGTTCTGGTCAACAGTAGTGCACTAAATAGGGAATAGTAATAGAATGTAATGAGGTTTGTACCCTGGTTCAGTTGCATAAAGGAACACCCATTGTCCACCTCTTTCCGGTTCTATCCTCTAGTTAAACTCCTGTAACTTCACATAGAGCAGGGTTCCCCAACTGCTGGCCCGCATGCTCTATTTGGCCCCTGGGTGGTTTTATTTGGCCCCCCAAAGTATTTATATATATTTATTTTCTTACATTTGCATTATTGGACATAAAATACAGTAAAAACACCAGGAAGTCAGCTCCAAGGGATTTTAATTTGGGAAATCTGTTCCCAACTACTATTGACCATCCGCTCAAGAAGAAATCAGCCCTTGCCTGAATCAAGTTGATGGTCCCTGACAGAGGTGCTGTAATAGCTAGCTGTAAAGACGTTGCTTTAAAATGAGATGAAGCAGACTTTCATGTGAGGAGAGTCGCTGAGTGAGAGCTTTCTGCAGCCCCGCAAACAGCTAATTAAACCCTGGAGCTACACACAAACCCAAACGCTCGGGGCGTGTATACACGTTCTCGGGGCTGCGTGTATACACGTTCTCGGGGCTGCGTGTATACACGTTCTCGGGGCTGCGTGTATACACGTTCTCGGGGCTGCATGTACACTCTGATGACAGTCAGTTCATGATGAAAGACTGAAACACTCTGACAGTCAGTTCATGATGAAAGACTGAAACACTCTGACAGTCAGTTTATGATGAGACTGAAACACTCTGATGACAGTCAGTTCATGATGAAAGACTGAAACACTCTGATGACAGTCAGTTCATGATGAGACTGAAACACTCTGATGACAGTCAGTTCATGATGAAAGACTGAAACACTCTGATGACAGTCAGTTCATGATGAAAGACTGAAACACTCTGATGACAGTCAGTTTATGATGAGACTGAAACACTCTGATGACAGTCAGTTCATGATGAAAGACTGAAACACTCTGATGACAGTCAGTTCATGATGAAAGACTGAAACACTCTGATGACAGTCAGTTCATGATGAAAGACTGAAACACTCTGATGACAGTCAGTTCATGATGAGACTGTGATGAAAGGAATATCACTGAAAATATATATCTTAAAGAACCAGCTCAGTGCTTATATACAGTACAGTCTACGCCAGAGATGGAATGTTGAAAATAAAGTTTTTTACTGTCAACACACAAACACACACACACACACACACACACACACACACACACACACACACACACACACACACACACACACACACACACACACACACACAGCGATCAAGTGGCATATTTTATGTGGGTTTCAAAAACACAACTCTTCATTAATATGTACAGGAGGGAGGGCCACTGTAAATGTCAGCCACCCATAACATCCTCGCCCCCATCTGGACCAGCAGAGTGTCTCACAGAAAGCGTCGTCCCCCCCAGCAGTGTCACAGAGAAAAGCGTCCCATTTCAAAAGAGGTGTCCTACCAGGAAGAGATCCAGGGTACTGGGGACACTCCACTCTGCTCTACTGAAGGGTCATTTTCCCACAATGCATTGTGTGCCCCTTGGTAGCACACTGGCACCTGTGTGAGAGGGCCCAGCAGCAGATGCTGTGGACAGCTCTTAGTACACACACACACACACACACACACACACAGACCCACTAACAGCAGGGGAGTCAGGCTTGTATTCAGTGCTAAACACATCCATTTAACCAGACCATCTGAGTCCTGCTTTATCTGATATCATTAGACATTTCAGTCAGTCACAAACCAGCACCATTATTGCAGAGCTGTTCTACCCTACGGGACTGTGTGTGTGTGTGTGTGTGTGTGTGTGTGTGTGTGTGTGTGTGTGTGTGTGTTTCGTCAGTAGTCTTCCTCTCAGCCCTAGCAGGATAGCACCACCTGTAGTTTTGATTGAAGGTTCCCATCACACTACAGGTAGGCAGCTAGTGGCTTCACATCCCAAATGGCAACCTATCCCCTATTTAGTGCAGTACTTTTGACCAGGGTCCATAGGGCTCTCATCAAAACTAGTGCACTGTAGCATTGGTCACTCCAGACATCTTGTATTTCTATACTTTTTCATACTGCCGCTCTATGTATCATGTATCGTGTATCTGTCTTTTGTGTATTTTGTTCGGGCATTTTGCACCTGACCTGTGTTTTGTTGTAGCTGCTTGACAAAAAAATGTCCATTTGGGGATCAATAAAGTATCTATCTATCTATCTATCTATCTATCTATCTATCTATCTATCTATCTATCTATCTATCTATCTATCTATCTATCTATCTATCTATCTATCTATCTATCTATCTATCTATCTATCTATCTATCTATCTATCTATCTATCTATCTATCTATCTATCTATCTATCTATCTATCTATCAACTTGTTTGGGACACTGGGACCGTTCTCCCACCCATCCAGGACATCTACTGGAAACGGTGCCTGAGGAATGCCTGCAGCATCTTCAAGGACCCCACACACCCCAGTCACGAGCTGTTCCCTCCCTTACAGTTGGGCAGACAGTATGGGTGCATGAGGTCTGATACCAACAAGCCATCAGACTGATGAACTGGACTGACTACCTACTCTGAATCTCCTCACCTTAGCACACATACATTCACTCATACACACCCCCACAGACATACACACATCCACATCCATACACACACACACACACACACACACATAGATATACATACACACAGACATACATTCATGATACACACACGTCACAACTGCTGCTACCAGACTCTTAGTATAATGTTCAATTCATAGACTTGCCCGCCAATCCCCCCGTCCCTGATACATGTGGAAAAATTGGACTATAAATTGTGACTTTCTGTATTATACCTGTATGCAAGGTTCCCTCTAAGATGCAGGCGTGCACAGGCGCTCCCCAGAGACTGCAGGACAGAGGGTGCACAGGCACTCCCCAGAGACTGCAGGACAGAGGGTGCACAGGCGCTCCCATTTTAGATACGGTATCAAAGATGGCAGACCAATAGTTATGTAGAGAAGAGCAGGACCAAAAGCCCTGTAACATTTTAGATACGGTATCAAAGATGGCAGACCAATAGTTATGTAGAGAAGAGCAGGACCAAAAGCCCTGTAACATTTTAGATACGGTATCAAAGATGGCAGACCAATAGTTGTGTAGAGAAGAGCAGGACATTAACATATGTATTAATGAAGCAGGAGCTCCTGTCTCAAACAGGGTCCACATCAGGATAGATGAGCTTTAGTCCAGTGAGGATTTTGCATTGGGATCAAACTGTGTTTGGCACAATTAGAATTAGACCAGCCCACTTTGGCTCACAACCTATCATACTGGAGATAAATATAATTTAAAGATTAGAGGAGTAGACTGATCACTTAGATCCTGTTTCCATAAAGCTTTAATAGCTGTGAATGAAGGATTGTATCATAGCTATGAGAAATAATACATTTTAATGTCGGGATGATGTGAAAGAAAGAATCAGTGGGAGTGGCTTGTAACCAGAGATTAGGCCAAATGCATTAAGAACAGATAGCACAATAGGTAAGGATACATCAGGGTTTGAGATGTAGAGAACCTAGTCATCAGCATAAAGTGAGACCCTTTGTTCGATGTCACCGTCTGAACACTCACATTATATGTGGGTTGGATCTAAATGCAATAGCGAGGGGTTGCGTTGGCGATGGCAAAAAGCAAGGGAGACATTGGACACCCCTGCCTAGTGCCTCTGAAGAGAGGGTAATGACATAAGTGGAGAAGTGTATAGTAACTTGATCCAAGCAATTAATTTTTTGCCGAAGCAAACTTTGCCGAAGCCAACTTTTTGTTAAGGTATGAAAAAGGTATCCCCACTCCACTCTATCAAAAGCCTTCCCTTCATCTAGAGAGATTAGAATCTCTGAGAGTTTTGAGATAGAAGGATTATACATAACATTAAAGAGTCGTCTGATATTTTATTTTTTATAAAAACCTGTTTGGTCAGAGGAAATAACAGATGATAAGACCAACTCCAAACACATAGCTAATAGTTTAGCAAAGAGCTTAACATCCACATTGAGCAGTGAGATTGGGCAATAGGACTCGCAGGAGAGAGGGTCTTTATTCATTTTCAATATCAATGAAATGGAGGCCTGTGTTAAGGATAGAGGGAGAGAGACTGATTCAAAGGATTCAATAAACATATTAATCATTGAGTACCATCTGGTCCAGGACATTCACCACCTTGGATTGCCTCTGAAGTCTCTTCCATGGTGATAGGTTCCTCCAATTGTATTTGTTGAGCAGAGGAAGACTGGCGAAGTTGATGAGAAAGCAATTTACTTGCTGGTCACCATACTCATAGTGAGTATGTCGCGACTTAAGCAGCAGTTCATCAGTTTGGCCTGTTGACAAGGTATTGAATTCAGCTTGTAAAGAGAGTCGATCCCTGTACACATTTGGGGATGGTGAGGTAGTGTAAGTGCTGTCTAACTGTAAAATACCAGTTGTCAGTTCAGAGATTTTTCTTTTTTCTCTTTTGTCTTTAAAAACGAGTAAATGAAATGATTTGACCTCTAATGTAGGCCTTAAAAGTCTCCCACAGAACAGATGCTGAAACGTCGGGTGTCCTTAGTAGCTATAGAAACATCAATCTGAGCAGTCAGAAAGTCGACTAAACTTTCATCAGACACCAAGCGCGTATTAAAACGCCAAGGTACACGAGGCTCAGTCTCACCACCAACTGATAGCTCTAAAGTCAGAGGGGCGTGGTCAGATATGACAATAGAGTTGTATGAGCATGAGCGTACAGAGGAAAGAAGTCTGATGTCTAAGAAGAAGTAGTCAATGCGGGTATAAGTGTGATGGATATGGGAGAAAAATTTGTATTCCCTACTATTAGATTGAAAAAACACCAAGGGTCTGTAACGGCAAACTCTTCAAGAAAAGTTTGGATAACCTTAACAGACTTAGAAGGTCTGCTCATTTTGTTGGAGGAACGATCCAAAGTAGGATTAAGCCAGCAATTAAAGTCGCCTCCCAAGATTAAAAAGTGTGAGGTCATATCTGGAAGTGAAGACAGAAAGGCACTAAAAAATGTTTTGTCATCTCAATTTGGCGTATAGACATTGGCAAGGATCAATGGAGTATTATAGATTCTGCCAGTGACAATAATATCCGCCATTGGCAACTGAAATAACAATAGAAGAAATAAAGGGTTCAGATTTGTGTATCAGAATTGCAGCTCGTTTTATTTATTAAAGTGGAGTGGTAAAGTTGTCCTACCCAGCCTTTCTAAAGTGATCTGAAACTCTCAGATGGGTCTCTTGTAAGAAAGCAATCTGTGTTGAAGATGATGAAGATGATGAAGTACTCTACTACGTTTGACTGGCTGGTTCAAACCTTAACAGTTCCAACTAGACACTAAGTATACTCCCAGTGGACTGCCCCATTACATTAATGTAATGTAACTTACATCAGGTTGTTGAGGAAATGAGTGTAGCCTTTTAAATATAAGTAGAAGACTGAACATGACATATGAGAAAAAATGTAAGAAACAAATTGTTGGACTACATCCCACCAAACAAGATATATATATAATATGAATAGAGGCTTACTATTTAAGCCAACAGTGAGTAAAATGTACGTAAAATACAAATAAAAAACAGGAGGCTACATGTGTCTGGCCTTACCTATCAAACACTCACCATTCCAGCTACTCAACTAAAGAGTAGCCAGACATGAGAGAGATGGGTTCTATCCAAGGGATTGGGATGGGGCGGCTGGGAGGGCATTGGAAATGTCTTTGACGTATTTGTGATGCCTCCACTCATCTCACTTCAGTCTCTGGGTGGACCCACTCTCCCCAAGTAGAGCCCCACCAGTCACTATACTTTAATTAAATTCACAAGGTATTACAAACTGACCACAATACTTGTGGCAGTCTTCCAATGTATGTAAAATGACATAATCCACAGACTTTTGTTACATTAGGAGAGGAGTTGGAGCTTACAAATAAAAAAAAGGCACACGTATACGAATAAGTACTTTGATGTGTTTTGTGTATTCTCTGTTACATGTCTGCTCAGCCTACATGACCACACGCTCTATATATGTAATAAAAACACTAACTAACTATTTATTCATACTATGACTCTCCCATTCTATGACAGGTCTGCTAAAATGTCTTATCTGGGATTTCAATGATAGACAGAACAGACTAGGTTAACTTGGATTCTTTACAAGAATCAACAACAACAAAATCCAACTGATCACATGGAATGCGTACGTGCTCTATGATGGCACAACCATAAACATTTAAATAGATTGTCCGTTTTCATGCAAGAGTTACATAAAAAAGAGGAATTGAACATTTAAAGAGGAGCTGGGTTGGAGAGGCCTTTACTGCCCCCTACTGTAGTAACAGCAGAGGTGTAGGCATCCTGATAAATAAGAATACACCCTTTACTGCCCCCTACTGTAGTAACAGCAGAGGTGTATGCATCCTGATAAATAAGAATACACCCGTTACTGCCCCCTACTGTAGTAACAGCAGAGGTGTAGGCATCCTGATAAATAAGAATACACCCATTACTGCCCCCTACTGCAGTAACAGCAGTGGTGTACGCATCCTGATAAATAAGAATACACCCTTTACTGCCCCTTACTGTAGTAACAGCAGTGGTGTATGCATCCTGATAAATAAGAATACACCCTTTACTGCCCCCTACTGTAGTAACAGCAGAGGTGTAGGCATCCTGATAAATAAGAATACACCCTTTACTGCCCCCTACTGTAGTAACAGCAGAGGTGTAGGCATCCTGATAAATAAGAATACACCCTTTTCCCTTATATCCATGGAACAAGAAGGACATTGTCTAATGTTGAATTGTACTTTCATGGTGAAAATACACATTCATTTCATTGCAATGCCTTTTTATAGCTTTTTGTACTCCAGACTTCATGTATTTTATACTTTTTCATACTGCCGCACTATGTGTCATGCATCGTGTATCTGTCTTTTGTGTATTTCGTTCTGGCAATTTGCACCTGTCCTGTGTTGTTCGTAGCAGCTTGATGAAGAAATTTCCCCTTGGGATCAATAAAGTATCTATCTATCTATCTATCTATCTATCTATCTATCTATCTATCTATCTATCTATCTATCTATCTATCTATCTATCTATCTATCTATCTATCTATCTATCTATCTATCTATCTATCTATCTATCTATCTATCTATCTATCTATCTATCTATCTAGCCACTTTTCTATATTATTTTAGCAGACAATAGAAATCACACATTCAGCAAGTTAGACAGAGAAATTCAAGGAGCCTCCAAAGAGGCATATCTAAAAAATAATTTACAGGACACCTAGAGATTACTATTCCAAACTACAAAAGACTACTCCTTTTTTTCTCAAAGTAAGAACAGCTATTCAAGAATTGACTACATTTATTTTTTCAAACAATGCACTCAACAATTTGCTGGTTTAAAAAAAATCCATGACATAAAGATATTGGATCATTCTCCAGTATCGTGCTTATTTACACCAACAGAAAAGACACTTAGTGACAGAACATGTAGAATGAACAGATCATCATCATCATCAGCATCTTCAAGACCCCAAACAAACTAAAACATTTAAACCTTTACTATTACATAGAGGCTTGAGAAAAGCCGACCCTGGCATATTTTAAGGTGTACATTAGGGGAATGATAATCTCATACTCTGTAAAAGTATCCAAATTATTTACTTTTGAAGAGAGCCAACAACTACAGGTTAAACTCAAATAAAGCATAATATTTAATGGCAAATAAAACAGGTAAAGATCTCACGGCCCTAATACACACCAAACCAGTTATAATGTTAAAGGATGCAAAATGAATACACACCCGTATTATAACTAACATGCATACAGTTGAAGTCAGAAGTTTATATACATTTAGGTTGAAGTCATTAAAACTCATTTTTCAACCACTCCACATATTTCATGTTAACAAACTATAGTTTTGGCAAGTCGGTTAGGACATCTACTTTGTGCATGACACAAGTAATTCTTCAAACAATTGTTTACAGACAGATTATTTCACTTATAATTCACTATATCACAAATTTGTGGGCGGAACTGAAAAAGCATGTGCGAGCAAGGAGGCCTACAAACCTGACTCAGTTACACCAGTTCTGTCTGGAGGAATGGGCCAAAATTCACCAAACTATCTCTCTACTATTATTCTGACATTTCACATTCTTAATAGAAAGTGGTGATCCTAACAAATTTTTACTAGGATTAAATGTCAGGAATTGTGAAAAACTGAGTTTAAATATGTTTGGCTAAGGTGCATGTAAACTTCTGACTTCAACTGTATGTATATGTTTAGTGTTAGAGAAAATGAATATATTCAAAAGGTCTCATGCTAAAAACATCGATGTGAACGTCTCACAGAGCTTCCTGAACTCATCTTTAATCTCATATTACTCTTATCAGTCTATGACAAACAGAAAGTATTTAAAATGTATAAATGATTTTAGATTACTGGTTATAACTTAATAGATAGATAGATAGATAGATAGATAGATAGATAGATAGATAGATAGATAGATAGATAGATAGATAGATAGATAGATAGATAGATAGATAGATAGATAGATAGATAGATAGATAGATAGATAGATAGATAGATAGATAGATAGATAGATAGATAGATAGATAGATAGATAGATAGATAGATAGATGCCACAACGAAAAGTACACAAAAGACAGATACACGGTACATGATACATAGAGCGGCAGTATGAAAAAGTATAGAAATACAAGATATCTGGAGTGCAAAAAAAAAAAAAAAAAAAAAAAAGCTATAAAAGGACATTGCATAGTATGAGTGGTTGGCTGAATATGTACACTATACATTGGTGGATGTTGGATGGTTAACTATACTATACAGGTCGATGGCAGAGAAATACTTCAGTAGCTAAAAATGCGTATGATATGAGCGAGGGTAATAATAGTTTACTTAACAGACAGACTGGGTAAATTAACAGGTAAGTGAAAATTTTGCATGGTTAAATTAGTTAAATTAGCTGTACAGTTAGGTATACAGTTATATTTACAGATAAGTGAATACTTGCATGTTTACACAAACTGTACAGGTAAATGACAGGAAGAGATACTTTAATAGCTAAATGTGTGTATGATATCATTTGGGGTAATAATAGTAATTCCCTTAAAATACAGTCCTTAGTGCGCAGGGTTTAATTACAGACAACTGCACTTATTGCACATTCGATATACTAAAAGCAATGAGAAAAGGTGCAACTGGCAGGATACTAATATGCATTCCTGAGTGAATGCCTACGTCCAATAATTACTTACAATATTGCATGTGATATAATATAACAACTGTACATGAGTATGTATATACAGACCTGTATGAATAAATAGGTCCTGAGTGGATGAGTGCTGACGGACCAGAGTTACTCACGGATGGATGCATAATTGTTAAACTAGGTCCTAGCACCCCAACAGTTCCAGATCTATGTTGCCGACGGCACGGCACCCCGGTGAGGCATTATATAGTCTCATAGCCGCCGGCAGGAAGGACCTCCTGTAGCGCTCTCTGGCACACCGTGGTGGGATCAGTCTGTGACTGAAAGTGCTCCTCTGCGTCATAACCATAGTGTGCAGAGGGTGGGTGACGTTGTCCATGATGGCCAGCAGTTTGGCCAGGATCCGTCTCTCCGCCACCTCCTCTAGAGTGTCAAGGCTCATCCCCAGGACAGAGCTAGCCTTCCTGATCAGCTTATTTACCCGAGAAGCATCACCGGCTTTGATGTTTGCTCCCCAGCACACCACTGCAAAAAAGATGGCACTGGCCACCACAGACTGGTAGAAGGTATGCAGTAGTTTACTGCACACGTTGAAGGACCTGAGCCTCCTCAGAAAGTAGAGTCGGCTCTGGCCCTTTTTGTACAGGGCCCCGGTGTTACCAGCCCATTCCAGTCTGTTGTCCATATGGACACCCAGGAACTTGTATGACTCAACCATTTCCACATCCGTCCCCTTTATAGGGACTGCAGTCAGTTGTGCCTTGGTTCTCCTGAAGTCCACCACCATCTCCTTAGTTTTGCTGATGTTGAGCTGAAGGTGGTTCTGCTCACACCACAACACAAAGTCACTGATTGTGCTCCTGTACTCCTCCTCCTGCCCACCCCTGATGCACCCTACAATAGCAGAGTCATCCGAGAACTTCTGTAGGTGGCATGTCTCAGAGTTATATCTGAAGTCTGAGGTGTAGAGGGTGAACAGGAAGGGGGACAGGACCGTACCCTGGGGGGCCCCTGTGTTGCTAACAGCCCGTTCTGACACACAGCTCTGTAGTCGCACAAATTGTGGCCTACCGGTCAGGTAGTCCGTGACCCAGGAGACTAAGGGTGCTTCCACTTTCATCCTCCTCATCTTCTCACCCAGTAGCAGGGGCTGAATGGTATTGAAGGCACTGGAGAAGTCAAAAAACATGACCCTCACAGTGCAACCTGCGTTGTCCAGGTGAGAGTAGGCCCTCTGCAGAAGGTAGATGATTGCATCATCCACCCCGATTTTGCGCTGGTATGCAAACTGCAGGGGGTCCATTGATGAACACACCAGGGGTCTGAGGTGAGCGAGGACTAACCTTTCCAGGGTCTTCATGATGTGGGATGTTAGCGCTACAGGTCTGAAGTCATTCAGGACAGTGGGGTGTGCCTTCTTGGGCACTGGGACGAGGCAGGATGTTTTCCACAGCACAGGGACCCTTTCTAGGCTCAGGCTAAGGTTGAAAAGACGCTGGAGTATTCCACACAGTTGGTCAGCACAGACCCTCAGCACCCTTGGGCTGATGCCATCAGGGCCCGCCGCTTTCCACTGGTGTAGTCTCTCCAGCTCTCTCTTCACTTGGTTGGTGGTGAAAGCCAGCCCAGGTGGGGAGTTGGGGGGAAGGGGGGTGTTGAGGATCAGTCCAGGGGGGGCAGGGGCAGAGGTGGGGTCACTGATTGTCTCAGCAGAGGTGCTGTGAGCAAAGTGGATAGCCGTGAGGGTGTGTGGTCTGGGGAGCTGGAGGGGAGGTGGACAGGGCCAGTATCGAACCTGTTAAAAAATTGGTTCAGCTCATTGGCTCTGTCCTGGGTCCCCTCCGTCTGCCCACTGTTTGACTTTTTGAAGCCAGTGATATTTCTCATACCCTTCCACACCTCTCTCACCTGGCTCTGCCTCAGCTTGTCCTCCATCTTCTCCTTATACACTCTCTTCCCCTCAGCAATCCGCAACTTCAGCTCCCTCTGGACGCATTTCAATTTGTCCTTGTCCTTCTCCTTGAAGGCCCTCTTCTTCTCATTCAGCAGGGCCTTCAGGTCGCTGGTGACCCAGGGTTTATTGTTTGGGAAACAGCGTACCTTCCTGGTGGGTACAGTGTTGTCTACACAAAAATTAATATAGTCTGTTATGCAGTCAGTGAGTCCATCGATGTCCTCCCCATGAGCCTCACAGAGCACATCCCAGTCTGTTGTTTCAAAGCATTCCTGTAGGGCCTCATTCGCCTCTGGGGACCATCTCCTAATAGTCCTGGTGGTTGCAGGCTGCTGTTGGACCATAGGCCTGTAGAGTGGGGTGAGGTGGACAAGGTTGTGATCCGATCTACCGAGGGGAGGGAGTGCAGTGGAGTTGTATGCATCCTTCACATTAGCATATAACAAGTCCAGAGTTGTATTATTCCTGGTTGGGCACTTCACGAACTGTTTGAACGTGGGCAGCGTTGAAGAGAGAGATGCATGGTTAAAATCCCCCGAAATGGCAAGGAAAGCACTGGGATGCGCTGTCTGTAACCTCGCGATAACAGAGTGGATGACGTCACACGCTGCATTTGCGTCAGCAGAGGGCGGGATGTAAACAATAACAGCAATGGCCGCCGTGAATTCCCTCGGCAAATAGTAGGGTCTCAGGCTAACGGCTAGCAGTTCAATGTCCGGGCTACAAAACTGTTCCTTAAGAGTAATATGGTTCGGATGACACCATCTGTTGTTAACTAATAAAGCCAGCCCACCACCCTTACTCTTACCGGAAGAGACGTGATCCCTGTCCGCTGTGATGGTCTGGAAACCGTCGATAGTGACGTTCTGTATGGGGATGTTATCGTTCAGCCAAGTCTCAGTAAAACACATTAGGCTCGTTTCACGATAAATCCTTTGTCCACGAACAAGTCCCGCCAACTCATCCATCTTGTTATGTAGACACCTCACATTGCCCATAATAATAGACGGTATAACCGGCTTGTACTTGAACCTCCTCCGCTTTGCCTTACATTTCAATCCCGCCCTGCATCCACGGCGTCGTCTTTTCAATTCGTCCGGAATATCAAACTTTTCCCTGGGGAGCAGCAGCGCTGCGTGGGCTAAATCCAGGAGCTGGGCTCTATCTCTGAATATGCTACAGCGATGACCAAACCCTCCCCTAACACAGACAATTGTGCACCACCTCATGGGTCTCCCAGTCTTTGCCAGCTGTGACACAGCCAGGGATTGAACCCAGGTCTGTAGTGACACCTCAAGCACTGCAATGCAATGCCTTAGACCACTGCACCACTGAAGAGGCCTTCGACAACCTTCTTAGACTATCAGCAGACAAAGGATTATCACAAAAAAACTAGAAATCACCCCAAAATAAATATTAGACACTGTTAAAATATTCACATGGAGAAAAGCACCAGGTATGGACAGCTTTCCCATATAATTTTATTCAACATTCTGGGACAAAGTAACACCCCTATTTAGATATGTGACAACACACGTCACTCAATTCAGTGCTTCCTAGTAATAATAGAATGGCAAAACTCTTACCAGATGCATATTAATCAAACAGGGTTTATAAAATGTTTACATTTACAAACAAATACAAGAACATGTTTAAGTTTTTAATACAATACACTAAACAACAAGATATAGATTTATCAATATTGGCTGTAGAGGTCTGTTCCCGCTCTCCCTCCCTGGTGCTCGACGGCGCCAGGCTGCACATCACTCCGCACTCCTGCCACCATCATTTACGTACACCTGTTCCCCGCGTCACTCGCATCAGCGATTCATTGGACTCACCTGGACTCAATCACATGTTTTATTACGTCTCCTATATCTGTCTGTTCCTCAGTTCTGTTTCCTGCTTCAGCATTATTGTAGTATGTTGTTTTGTTACCTTGTTCTGACGCTGTTCCTGTTCCATGTCCATTCCTGATTAAATGTTCACTCCCTGTACCTGCTTCTCCAGCGTCGGTTCTTTCACTTTCGACCTTATTGAATGGCCTTTACTATTCAAAACTTTGGAAGCTTTCAACATTCCAGCTGAAATAATACATGTTCTAAAAGTAATTGTTAAATATACTAATGCAAAAATATACACAAATAATACATTATGAATTTTCTTTTAGAAAGGGGCACTAAACAGGGATGTCCTCTCTCTCCCCTCCTGTTTGCACTAGCAATTGAACCGCTTGCAGAAGGAATCAGATACGTAACAGGTATCAGTATTAGTAAACATGAATATAAACAAAACATTTTTTGCTGATGATCTCCTGATATACCTGACCAATAATGAACTCAATAACCCCCTTTTTCAGAATACTCTAAAAATCTAAAAAACTAAATAATGGCAATAGGAATCCTTTAAGTGGACCACAAACATTATTAAATACTTAGGATGCTTAATAAGTGTCAACAAACAACAAACACATAAAGATAACTTTATTCCATTACTCAACAATATGAAAGCAGATCAAATTAGATGGAATAATCTTCTCATAAATCTAACAGGTAGAATAAACCACTTCAGAAAGGAACGGCTGCCACAGTTTTTATATTTATTTTCGGTAATACAAATTACCCCATGAAGACATTCTTTGTAAAAAGTATACTCTGTCATAACAGACTTTATATGGGCAAATAAAACTCATAGAATAAAAAGGAAAGTTTTACATCTTCCTAAGTCTTAACTTCCAGTCTTAGAATCCCAAGGCTTTTACTTGAGACATATTGTTAAATGAACTAATGGCTACATATTAAAGATGTGCAAAATATTATCACAGGTCTATTTTCAAAGGATGAAGCTAAGAACATTTACAACTTCATAGTTAAAGAACACGATAACAATACGGAACAATATCACTTCCCAAAAACACACCCCTATTGAACAATCATTTGATATATTTTCAGAATTCACCGATAAATTGGTCCATATGGAAAACTAAAGGCATAAAAACCGTAAATGACTTGGTAATAGCAATTACAGTTATTTCCATGACAGAATTAAAAAGCAATTTTGGACCAATTAAGATATTTTCAAATACATGCAACTTAAAAGTTTCATATCACGAAATTCAGAGCAATCTTGAGCGAATCCTATATGTCAGAAAAGGGTAAGATAGGTAAGATATATAAAACCTTGCAGAGTAAACTAATGTATTGACTTTAGTAGTCTGCATCACAACGGCAGAGTCATGTCTTAAATTTAAAACTAATAATGACTCAATAATCCATGCTTTCTGGGAAGACTATGAAGTCCAAAAGTTTTCAGCAGAGTTAGAAAGTTGGCTGTCAGAAATATTACTATATAAATTAACTTTTAATCCATCTGTCTGCATATTTCAAGTTATATGAGGGGGCAGTGACTTCTAAGCGTGTACTGCCGATTAGTATGGTTCTTTAGTTTCAAATATGGTGTGTGTGTACGTGTGTGTGTTTGTGAGTGCGTGTGTGTGTGCGTGTGAGATTGCCTTTGAGGGCCTGGCCCCTCCAATTAAAACATACACTGTCTCTCTCTCTCGCTCTAGATCTGTCTCTTTCTCTGTCTGTTTCTCTCTATGTCTCTCTCTGTCCCCCATACCTCTCTCCTCTCCTCTCTCTACCCAGGGTATTAATTACCTGAGATAATGACTTTCCTCTCTCAACCAATTAATGCCATATCTACAGGGGCTTTGTGTGTGTGTGTTTGTGTGTGTGTCTCCAGGGGATGTGGTTGAAGAGGCGATGAAGGGGGCCATTCAGTGATGTACAAAGACACCACAGTGGTGCAAGAGGTTTTTAAGTCTTTTTAAACACTGACACCTCAAAGTCACTACATGAGCTCTATTAGGTAAGTGAGGAGGAAAATACAGAGGACGGTGAGAGAGGTGGCTGGCTGGACTATCTGGTTGACTGGATTACTGCCTGGCAGAGTGGCTGGCTGGATGGCTGCCTGGCTGAGTGGCTGGCAGGCAGGCTGGACTGGCTGTCTGAATGTCTGGCTTGACTGTCTGGCTGGAATGGCTGGCTGGCTGGCTGGCTGGCCTGGCTGGCTGGTCTGCCTGGCTGAGTGGCTGACTAGCTGGCTCACAGCTCTACTCTGCAGAGTCATGCACACTCCTACGTACACTGGCTGGCTGAGTGGCTGTCTAGCTGAGTGGCTGGCTGGCTGGCTGGCTGGCTGGCTGGGTTGACTGGCTGACTGACTGTCTGACTTGACTGGCTGTCCGACTGCCTGGCTGAGTGAATGGCAGGGCTGACTGGTTGGCCTAGCTGGCTGCCTGTCTGGACTGGCTGACTGGTCATGCTGGTTGACTGGCTGATCCAATGACTGAAACGAAAATACAGGTAGCTAACAACATCAAGCTAGCCAGCTAACAATGTCAGGTGATAATACAGGTAGCTAGCAACATAAAGCTATCCAGCTAACAATGATAGGTTGTAATACAGGTAGCTAGCAACATAAAGCTATCCAGCTAACAATGACAGGTGGTAATACAGGTAGCTAGCAACATTAAGCTATCCAACTAACAATGACAGGTGAAAATACAGGTAGCTAGCAACATAAAGCTAGCCAGCTAACAATGACAGGTGGTAATACAGGTAGCTAGCAACATAAAGCTAGCCAGCTAACAATGACAGGTGGTAATACAGGTAGCTAGAAACATAAAGCTATCCAAATAACAATGACAGGTGAAAATACAGGTAGCTAGCAACATAAAACTAGCCAGCTAACAATGACAGGTGGTAATACAGGTAGCTAGCAACATAAAGCTAGCCAGCAAACAATGACAGGTGGTAATACAGGTAGCTAGCAACATAAAGCTAGCCAGCTAACAATGACAGGTGGTAATACAGGTAGATAGCAACATAAAGCTAGCCAGCTAACAATGACAGGTGGTAATACAGGTAGCTAGCAACATAAAGCTAGCCAGCTAACAATGACAGGTGGTAATACAGGTAGATAGCAACATAAAGCTAGCCAGCTAACAATGACAGGTGGTAATACAGGTAGCTAGCAACATAAAGCTAGCCAGCTGACAATGACAGATAAACTCATTGTAACTGTGATGTCAGCAATGAGTTCTTAAAGGGACAGGCTTTCTTACAACAATAGACGTCTTCATCTTCCTCTACAGAAAGTGTTTGTGTGCTCTGAGCTAAATGAAAACGCTGGCAGAATAACACATCTAGTCTGATTTTTATAACAGCATGAAAGTAATAACATTATATTATATTAGAGAGAAACTAACTGTGGTCTAACTCTTCATTAGTAGATGTGTTTAACATAGAGTCATTATATTATATTATATTATATTATATTAGAGAGGAACTAGCTGTAGTCTAACTCTTCATTAGTAGATGTGTTTAACATAGAGTCATTATATTATATTATATTATATTAGAGAGGAACTAGCTGTAGTCTAACTCTTCATTAGTAGATGTGTTTAACATATTATATTATATTTGTGTTTTTAAGACCTTTTAGCATGGACATTTTAAGAAACTGATCACAACTCGTTTCACTCTGACTATGGAAAAACCAGACAACACTAGGGTTTTTTGTTTGAACATTGGAATTGGATTAGGAAGTGAAATGAAGTTGACCATCACAGACTGTCTTGAGATAACACCACTATATGATTGTAATTCTAGTTTAGTCTGCCTTTGCAATTTAGCTCTCACTTCAAACCTGCTGTCACTACCAACATTTTTTGACTTATATATTAATACAGAATATATACTGTACAGTGCCTTCGGAAAGTATACAGAACCCTTGACTTTTTCCACATTTTGTTAGGTTACATCCTTATTCTAAAATATATTAAATTGTTTTTTCCTACACCTATCTACACACAATACCAAATAATGACAAATCATAAGCAGTTTTTTTGCTAATTTATAAAAATACAAAAAATGTAATATTAGATTTACATAAGTATTCAGATCCTCTACTCAGTACTTTGTTGAAGCACCTTTGGCAGCAATTACAGCCTCAAGTCTTCTTGGGTATGAAACTACAAGCTTGGCACAACTGTATTTGTAGAGTTTCTCCCATTCTTCTCTGCAAGCTCTATCCGGTTGGATGGGGAGCTTAGCTGCCCAGCTATTTTCAGGTCTCTCCAGAGACAACGATGAGACAGCCTATAGGGAGGAGGTCAGAGACCTGGCCGTGTGGTGCCAGGATACAACCTCTCCTTCAACGTGATCAAGACAAAGGCGATGATTGTGGACTACAGGAAAGGGAGGACCGAGCACGTCCCCCATTCTCATCGACAGGGCTGTAGTGGAGCAGGTTGAGAGCTTCAAGTTCCTTGGTGTCCACATCACCAACAAACTATCATGGTCCAAACACACCAACACAGTCATGAAGAGGGCACGACAACGCCTTAACCCCTCAGGAGACTGAAAATATTTGGCATGGGTCCTCAGATCCTCAAAAAGTTCTACAGCTGCACCATCGAGAGCATCCTGACTGGTTGCATCACCGCCTGGTATGGCAACTGCTTGGCCTCCGACCACAAGGCACTACAGAGGGTTGTGTGTACGGCCCAGTGCATCACTGGGGCCAAGCTTCCTGCCATCCAGGACCTCTATACAAGGTGGTGTCAGAGGAAGGCCCTAAAAATTGTCCAAGACTCCAGCCACCCTGGACATAGACTGTTCTCTCTGCTACCGTATGGCCAGAGGTACCGGAGCGCCAAGTCTAGGTCCAAAAGGCTTCTCAACAGCTTATACACCCAAGCCATAAGACTCCTGAACAGCTAATCAAATGGCAACTCGGACTATTTACATTGATCCCCCTCTTTTACGCTGCTGCTACTCTGTTTATTATCTATACATAGTCACTTTAACTCTAATGTACATATTACCTCAGTTAGCCTGACTAACCAGTGCCTCCGCACATTGGCTCTGTACCGGTACCACCTGTATATAGCCTTGCTACTGTTACGTTATTTTTACTGTTTTTATTTCTACACCGGATGTATTCAGCGCATTTGAGAAATACAATTTGATTTGATTTGCAGAGATGGTTGTCCTTCTGTAAGGTTCTCCCGTCTCCACAGAGGAACTCTAGAGCTCTGTCAGAGTGACCATCAGGTTCTCGGTCACCTCCCTGACGTAGGCCCTTCTCCCCCGATTGTTCAGTTTGGCCGGGGGGCCAGCTCTAGGAGAGTCTTGGTGGTTCCAAACTAATTCCATTTAAGAATGATGGAGGCTGCAGTCTTCTTGTGGACCTTCAATGCTGCAGAAATGTTATGGTACCCTTCCCCAGATCTGTGCCTCGACACAATCCTGTCTCAGAGCTCTATGGACAATTCCTTCGACCGCATTGCTTGGTATTTGCTTTGACATGCACTGTCAACTGTGGGACCTTATATAGGAAGCCTTTCTGAATCATGTCCAATCAAGTAAATTCAAGTTGAAGAAACATCTTAAGGATGATCAATGGAAACAGGATGCACCTGAGCTCAATTTCAAGTCTAATAGCAAATGGTCTGAATACTTATGTAAATAAGAAATTTCTGTATTTTATTTTTAATCAATTTGCAAACATTTCTAAAAACCTGTTTTTGCTTTGTCATTATGGGGTATTGTGTGTAGATTGATGAGGGGAAAAAATTATTGAATACATTTTAGAATAAGGCTGTAACGTAACAAAATGTGGAAAAAGTGAATGGGTCTGTATAGTTTACAAAGGCACTATATAATCATTGATATACACCCATTGAATTTATAAATGCCTCATGAGCTTAGCTGAACTATCGTACATGATCTTATTTTACTCCAATGTTTGTAAACAATTTATCTGTAAACAAACATATAAATATAGCCTTAAAACATGGTGAAAGCTATAGTTTATATAATGGATGGTCTGTCTATGGTTATGTTTCTCCAGTCCCATCCTTTAGCTTTTTACCAAAACAGAGGCCTCTTAATTTTTTATTGTTATTGAATAAATAAGTTATTCAATGAAGAGTGATGCACAGAAACATCTTGCCTTCTAACACGTCTGTTGTTAATGATGTACGCTACAAACAACACAGCAGATGCATATACACATACACAAACACGCATCTATTAACAATTATGTAGAAACAACACGACATATGGAGAATGAGATCTATCAAAGACACTGAGTCTGCGTCCCACACAGCAACCTTTTCCCTACATAGTGAACTACTTTTGATCAGGGCCCATAGAGCTCTGGTCAAAAGTAGCACAGTTTGTAGGGAAAAGGGAGTGATTTGAGAGACAAAAGGTAAGAGTCACTCTTTGTTCCCATCTGTCATTCATCACTACGTGTCTGCTGATAGAAACATCACCTGTCATTCATCACTACGTGTCTGCTGATAGAAACATCACCTGTCATTCATCACTACGTGTCTGCTGATAGAAACATCACCTGTCATTCATCACTACGTGTCTGCTGATAGAAACATCACCTGTCATTCATCACTATGTGTCTGCTGATAGAAACATCACCTGTCATTCATCACTACGTGTCTGCTGATAGAAACATCACCTGTCATTCATCACTATGTGTCTGCTGATAGAAACATCACCTGTCATTCATCACTATGTGTCTGCTGATAGAAACATCACCTGTCATTCATCACTACGTGTCTGCTGATAGAAACATCACCTGTCATTCATCACTATGTGTCTGCTGATAGAAACATCACCTGTCATTCATCACTACGTGTCTGCTGATAGAAACATCACCTGTCATTCATCACTATGTGTCTGCTGATAGAAACATCACCTGTCATTCATCACTATGTGTCTGCTGATAGAAACATCACCTGTCATTCATCACTATGTGTCTGCTAATAGAAACATCACCTGTCATTCATCACTATGTGTCTGCTGATAGAAACATCACCTGTCATTCATCACTATGTGTCTGCTGATATAAACATCACCTGTCATTCATCACTACGTGTCTGCTGATAGAAACATCACCTGTCATTCATCACTATGTGTCTGCTGATAGAAACATCACCTGTCATTCATCACTATGTGTCTGCTGATAGAAACATCACCTGTCATTCATCACTATGTGTCTGCTGATAGAAACAGATTTCAGCTGCTCCTACGTTCCTTCATCAGTATGGCCCAGTGTCAATGCTGTTTGATAAATGAAAATAACCACGACTGAACAGACAACAACTGTTGGTCACACACCATTACTCTGATTTACACAGATAAAACCATACTGTACTCTATTCTCTGCTACGCTCCTCTCTGCTATACTCCTCTCCTCTATGCTATGCTCCTCTCTGCTCCTCTCCTCTCTGCTCCGCTCCTCTCTGCTCCGCTCCTCTCTGCTCCTCTCCTCTCTGCTATGCTCCTCTCCTCTCTGCTCCTCTCCTCTCTGCTCCTCTCCCCTCTGCTCTGCTCCGCTCCTCTCTGCTCCTCTCCTCTCTGCTCCTCTCCTCTCTGCTCCTCTCCTCTCTGCTATGCTCCTCTCCTCTCTGCTCCTCTCTGCTCCTCTCCCCTCTGCTCCGCTCCTCTCTGCTCCGCTCCTCTCTGCTCCTCTCCTCTCTGCTCCTCTCCTCTCTGCTCCTCTCTGCTCCTCTCCTCTCTGCTCCTCTCCTCTCTGCTATGCTCCTCTCTGCTCCTCTCCCCTCTGCTCCTCTCCTCTCTGCTCCTCTCTGCTCCTCTCTGCTCCTCTCTGCTCCGCTCCTCTCTGCTCCTCTCCTCTCTGCTCCTCTCCCCTCTGCTCCTCTCTGCTCCTCTCTGCTCCTCTCCCCTCTGCTCCTCTCTGCTCCTCTCTGCTCCTCTCCCCTCTGCTCCTCTCTGCTCCTCTCCCCTCTGCTCCTCTCCCCTCTGCTCCTCTCTGCTCCTCTCCCCTCTGCTCCTCTCTGCTCCTCTCTGCTCCTCTCCTCTCTGCTCCTCTCTGCTCCTCTCTGCTCCTCTCCCCTCTGCTCCTCTCTGCTCCTCTCTGCTCCTCTCCTCTCTGCTCCTCTCCGCTCCTCTCTGCTCCTCTCTGCTCGGTGGAGAAACACATCCTGTATATACGGGGGAGCAACTCTAACTCTAACTATCACCCTCTCCAACAGCTCCCTATCTCACTTTGCCTTCCTCTCCCTCTCTCGGTCTTGAGCTCACTTTATCTTCCATCTCTGGAGGGAGGGAGAGATGGGAAAGTGAGAGGGAGAGAAAGGGAGGGAGAAAGAGGGAAAGGGGGGAGAGAGGTTGAGGAGAGAGGCGATAATCCCAGGAGGAGGGGCTTCTAAGAAGCAATTAAAACTTTCAGCTCAGCCAAGGTTTGGTAGGAATCAGGAGCGTAGTGTTTTGATTGGACCGTTCTAGAATGTGTGATGTTCTGATTGGATTGTTCTACACCAAACAAAAATATCAATGCAACATGTAAAGTGTTGGTCCCATGTTTTATGAGCTGAAATAAAACACCCCAGAAAGCTTATTCCTCTTAAATGTGTTTACATCCCTGTTAGTGAGCATTTCTCCTTTGCCAAGATAATCCATCCACCTGACAGGAGTGTCATATCAAGAAGCTGATTAAACAGCATGATCATTACACAGGTGCACCTTGTGCTGGGGACAATAAAAGGCCACTCTAAAATGTGCAGTTTTGTCACACAACACAATATCACAGATGTCTCAAGTTTTGAGGGAGTGGTCAATTGGCCTGCTGACTGCAGGAATGTCAACCAGAGCTGTTGTTAATTTCTCTACCATAGACCGCCTCCAACGTCGTGTTAGAGAATTTGGCCGTACATCCAACAGGCCTCACAACAGTAACCACGCCAGCCAAGGACCTCCACATCAGGCTTCCTCACCTGCGGGTTCGTCTGACACCAGCCACCCAGACAGCTGATGAAACTGTGGGTTTGCACAACCAAAGAATTTCTGCACAAACTGTCAGAAACCGTCTCAGGGAAGCTCATCTGCGTGCTCGTCATCCTCACCAGGGTCTTGACCTGACTGCAGTTCGCCATCGTAACCGACTTCATTGGGCAAATGCTCACCTTAGATTGCCACTGGCATGCTGGAGAAGTGTGCTCTTCACGGATGAATCCTTGTTTCAACTGTACAGGGTAGATGGCAGACAGCTTGTGTGGCTTAATAATGTCAACGTTGTGAACAGAGTGTCCCATAGTGCTATGGACAAAGACCCCAATTGCATTTTATCAATGGCAATTTGAATGCACAGAGATACTGTGATGAGATACTAAGGTCCATTGTCATGCCATTCATTCGCCGCCATTACCTCATGTAATAAAAAATGCACAGCCCTACGTCGCAAGGAGCTGTACACAATTCCTGAAAGCTGTAATTGTCTCAGTTCTTCCATGACCTGCTCTGGATCGACGAGTACGACAGCGTGTTCCAGTTCCTGCCAATATCCAGCAACTTTGCACAGCCATTGAAGAGGAGTGGGACAACATTCCACAGGCCACAATCAACAGCCTGAGGTGTGTCGCACTGCATGAGGCAAATGGTGGTAAAACCAGATACTGACTGGTTTTCTGATCCACACCCCTACCTTTTTTTAAAGGTATCTGTGACCAACAGATGCATATCTGTATTCCCAGTCATGTGACATCCATAGATTAGGGTCTAATTCATTTATTTCAATTTATTTAATTCTTTATATGAACTGTAAATTGTTGCATGTTGCGTTTCTATTTTTGTTAATTGTAGAATGTGTGTTGTTCTAATTGGACTGTTCCAGAATGTGTGTTGTTTTTGATTGGACTGTTCTGGAATGTGTGTTGTTTTAATTGGACTGTTCTAGAATGTGTGTTGTAAGGAATACTAAATAAAATACTAAATAAATACTTAATTAATACTACATAAATACTAAACAAATACAACATTAATACTACAGAAATGCTATATATAGCACACAATGCTATATTAATACAGTAATACAATAATACCACATTGAGCTCCTCCACCACCATAAACTAGCATGATGATGGTGTATAAAGGTTTATGAGGTGGCACATGCGTGTGCGTGCTGCTTTTCATCCCCCTTGTCTTCCACATCCTCCTCTCCTCTCTTCCTCCTCAAATCAAATCAAATGGTATTTGTCACATGCGCCGAGTACAACAGGTGTAGATCTTACCATGAAATGCTTACTTACAAGCCCTTAACCAAAAATGCAGTACAAGAAATAGAGTAGGTCCTGGATGGCAGGAAGCTTGCCCCCGGTGATGTATTGGGCTGTACACACTACCCTCTATAGCGCCTTACTGTCAGATGCCGAGCTGTTGCTATACCCTGCGGTGATGCAACCTGTCAGGATGCTCTCGATGGTGCAGCTGTAGAACCTTTTGAGGATCTGGGGACCCATGCCAAATCTTTTCTGTCTCCTGGGGGGGAAAAGGCGTTGTTGTGCCCTCTTCAAGACTGTCTCGGTGCGTTTGGTCCATGATAGTTTGTTGGTGAGGTGGACAACAAGGAACTTGAAACTCTCGACCCGCTCCACTACAGCCCTGTCGATGTTAAGGGGGGCCTGTAGTCCATGATCAGTCCAGGGTTTCTGGGATAATTTATGTGATCCATGAGCAGCCTTTCAAAGCACTTCATGGCTACCGATGTGAGTGCTACAGGGCGGTAGTCATATAGGCAGGTTACCTTCACTTTCTTGAGCACAGGGACTATAGTGGTCTGCTTGAAACATGTAGGTATTACAGACTCGGTCAGGGAGATGTTGAAAATGTGAGTGAAGACACTTCTCAGTTGGTCAGCGCATGCTCATAGTACACGTCCTGGTAATCCGCCTGGCCTTGTGAATATTGACCTGTTTAAAGGTCTTATTCACATCGGCTATGGAGAGCGTGATCGTCCAGAACAGCTGGTGCTCTCATGCATGCTTCAGTGTTGCTTGCCTCGAAGTGAGCATAAAAGGTATTTAACTCGTCTAGTAATGTTGGGTCACTGGGCAGCGCTCGGCTGGGTTTTCCTTTATGGTCCGTAATAGTTTGCAAGCCCTGCCACATCCGACGAGCGTCAGAGCCGGTGTAGTAGGATTCAATCTTAGTCCTGTATTGACGCTTTGCCTGTTTGATGGTTCATCTGAGGGCATTGCGGGATTTCTTATAAGTGTCCGGATTAGTGTCCAGCTCCTTGAAAGTGGCAGCTCTAGCATTTAGCTCGGTGCGAATGTTGCCTGTAATTCATTACTTCTGGTTGGGATATGTATGTACATATGGTCACTGTGGGGACGACGTCCTTGATGTACTTCTGGATGAAGCCGGTGACTGAGGTGGTATGCTCCTCAATGCCATTGTATGAATTCCGGAACATATTCCAGGCTGTGCTAGCAAAACAGTCCTGTAGCATAGAATCCGCATCATCTGACCACTTCTGTATTGATCACTTCTTTAATGACAGAGTCACTGGTACTTCCTGCATACGTTTTAGCAGGAAGTGCCAGTGAGGATAGAATTATTGTCAGATTTGACAAATGGAGGGCGAGGGACACCTTTGTATGCGTCTCTGTGTGTGGAGTAAAGATGGTCTAGTGTTTTTTCCCCTCTGGTTGCACATGTGACATGCTGGTAGAAATGAGCTAAAACGGATTAAAATTTGCCTGCATTAAAGTCCCCGGCCACTAGGAGCGCCATTTCTGGATGAGCATTTTCTTGTTTGCTTCGGTTTTCGGTGGTAAATAGACCACCGAAAAATATAGATGAAAACTCTATTGGTAGAAAGTATGTTCTACAGCTGATCATGAGGTCCTCTACTTCAGGCGAATAATACCTTGATACTTCCTTAATATTAGACATTGCGCACCAGCTGTTATTGACACACACCACCAAACCTCGTCTTACCGGACGTAGCTGGTCTGTCCTGCCGATGCAGGAATACCCAGCCAACAATATATTATCAATGTCGTCGTTCAGCCACGACTCTGTGAAACATAAGATATTACAGTTTTTAATGTCCCGTTGGTAGGATAGTCTCAAACGGAGCTCGTCCAGTTTATTCTCCAGTGATTCCACGTTGGCCAATAGAACGGATGGTAGAGGCGGGTTACCAACTTGCTGCCAAATTCTCACAAGGCAGCCCGATCTCCACCCCCTGTATATCTGTCTTTTCCTCACGCAAATGACAGGGATTTGAGCCTGGTCTTGGAGAAACAGTATATCCTTCGCGTCGGACTCATTGAAGAAAAAAATCTTCTACAAGTCGAGATGAGTAATCACTGTTCTGGTATCCAGAAGCTCAGATGAGACAGTGACAGAAACATTATGTACAAAATAAGTTAGGAGCCTGCTCACTTTCATTCACACACACACGAACCACACACACACACACACACACACCACACACACCCACACACACACATTTTATTTTTACTTCCCGAGATAAAGCAGAAGATATCTCTCCTTCCTGCTGTTAAGTCCTGCAGGGTGAGAGATAGATAGAACAATGAAGGGGATTAGAAGAGATGGAGGTCTGGAACAGCACATTCTGGAGACACATTTTCACAGGAGGCATCATCAACCCACTGAATCGCCATGGTAATACTTACCCCCCTGTGGTTAAAACACACACGCAGATGCTCTCTCACTCACACACACACACACAAACACACACATACAGACACACACACACTTTACAGCACACAGCAGGGCGAAACGCGTCAACTCTCACCCTCTCTCACTCTCTGACACAGCTTATGAAGTTCCCATGTCTTGCTGACGCTTAACAAAACTCTGTTAGCACTGTGTGCGTGTGTGTGTGTGTGTGTGTGTGTGTGTGTGTGTGTGTGTGTGTGTGTGTCACTGTGCTCCTGTAAAAAGAAGAACAGGAAACAGACAGATATACGGAGGAGAGAGATGAATGAGGTCAGAGTTGTTGTTGCGGAGGGGAATGTCCTTCTCTCTTTCATTGTGTGTGTGTGTGTGTGGCTTATGGTGTGGTAATGTCTTAATCAGACCCTAAGGCTGTGTGGAGGTATGGATTCCAATAAGGGAGAACACATCACAACACAACACAACAGGGGGTACCGGTACCGAGTCAATCTGTGGGGGTACAGGTTAGTTGAGGTAATATGTACATGTAGGAGTAAAGTGACTATGTATAGATAATAAACAGAGTAGCAGCAGTGTAAAAACAAAGGGGGGGGTCAATGTAAATAGTGGCCATTTGATTAATTATGGCTTGGGGGTAGAAGCTGTTAAGGAGCCTTTTGGACCTAGAATTTGGGATCCGGTGTCGCTTGCCGTGCGGTAGCAGAGAGAACAGTGTATGGATGACTGGAGTTTTGACAATTGTTTGGACGTTCCTCTGAAACCTCCTAGTATATAGGTCCTGGATGGCTTTTTGAGGATCTGAGGACCCATGCCAAATCTTTTCAGTCTCCTAAGGGGGAATAGGCTTTGTCGTGCCCTCTTCATGACTGTCTTGGTGTGTTTGGACCATGATAGTTTGTTGGTGATGTGGACACCAAGGAACTTAAAACTCTCGACCCGCTCCACTACAGCCCCGTCGATGTTAAGGGGGACCTGTAGTCCACGATCAGCTCCTTTGTCTTGCTCACCTTGAGGGAGAGGTTGTTGTCCTGGCAGAGGTCTCTGACCTCCTCCCTACAGGCTGTCTCATCGTTGTCGGTGATCAGGCCTACCACTCTGTTAAACAAATCAAAACGCATTAAGAAGGAAAGAAATTAACAAGGCACGCCTGTTAATTAAAATGCATTCCAGGTGACTACATCATGAAACTGGAAAAGGGTGGCTACATTGTTTTTTGGTTACTACATGATTCCATATGTGTTATATCATAGTTTTGATGTAGAAAATAGTAAAAATAGTAAAAAGAAAAGAAAAACCCTTTAAAGACACCAGGGTCCAGACAGGCCCGGTAAGCCCTGTGCCGGCTTTCCACACCCGACCTCCAGTGCGTGCGCCCAGCCCGGTGCCTCCAGTGCCGGCCCCGCGCACCAGACCTCCGGTGTGCCTCCCCAGCCCGGTAAGCCCTGTGCCGGTCCTCAACTTGGTAGCACCAGTACCGTTTCCTAGCCCGATGGCGTCAGGGGGTATCCCCAGCTTGGTAGCGCCAGTGCCGGTTCCTAGCCCGTTAGCTCCAGTGTGTGTCCCCAGTTTAGTAGCGCCAGTACCACACCACGGTCGAGACAGGACTTGGTGCCTCGCAGGACCGGGCGTGCAACGCCACGGTGAGGGAGGAGCTGCCACCAGAGCCTGCGTCATGCCCGACGACGGAGCCGGAGCCCCCACCAACTACCTCCCCAGTACTCCGCTCTTTGTTGGGAGGGGAATATCGCGGTTGGGAGCCCACGCCTTAGGGGGGGCGGTACTGTCAGGCCCTGACTGAGGCCAGGTCTCTGGCTCCCCCTAGTGGGGAGGACCTGACAATAGTTCTGGGTGTTTATTTTCTGTTGGTCTTATCCCCAGTTAGAGGCAGCTGTCTTGAGTTGTCTCTAATTGAGGTTTCTATTTAAGTTCAGTTGTTTCACTTGTGTTTGTGGGTTTTTGTGTTCCTTTGTTTTTCATGCCGGTTCTCTCCTTTGTTCAGTTTAGGGATTATATTACTGGAATAAAGGAATGTCTTCACACTACAGCTCTGCGCCTCGGGTCCTGTTTCATAGCGACCGTGACAACTCCGTCATCTGCTCACTCACACATACTGTAATATGCACGTACATTTATACTGACTCTACACACGCCCACTCACATACAAGCCGCTGCTACTCTGTTTATCTTATATCATGTTGCCTAGTCACCTGACCCCTATACATACATATCTACCTCCATCACTCCAGTATAAAAATATTAATATTTCCTGTATATAGTAAGTCTACTACCTTACTGTGTTCTTCATATTTCATTGTTGGGTTTTGAGTTTTACTTCACTGTACTTGTGGAATTAAAACTTGAAACTTGAAACGTAAGCCGACTCCGACGTCGTTGTAGAGAATTTGGCAGTACGTCCAACCGGCCTCACAACCGCAGACCACGTGTAACCACGCCAGCCCAGGACATCCTCATCCGGCTTCTGAGACCAGCCAACCGGACAGCTGATGAAACGGAGGACCCAGCCGAAACGGAGAACCCAGCCGAGCGCTGCCCAGTGACCCATTTGGGTGGGCCTACTCATGGCTGTGCCTGGCTCCCCAGTGGGTGGGCCTACTCATGGCTGTGCCTGGCTCCCCAGTGGGTGGGCCTACTCATGGCTGTGCCCCTGCCCAGTCATTTGAAATCAATAGAATAGGGACAAATTAATTTATTTACATTGACTGATTTCCTTATGAACTGTAATTCAGAAATATTTTTGAAATTGTTGCATGTTGCGTTAATATTTTTGTTCAGTATAGTTTGTCAACATAGAACTCAAGTACCTCTCATACTTCATTCTCCTAGCATCTCGCTACACTCCCTCTCTCTCTCTCACTCTCCCTCTCTCCCTCCCTTCATCTTCATTTCTCCACCTCTCCTCCCCCTTTCCCAGTGGTGAGGTGGTGTTTAATAAACAAAGGTTTCTCTTCTTTCCCCCTCTCCTTTCATCACGTCAACCCAATTATACTTCTATCGCTCCCTCTCTCCCTTCCTCTCTCCCTCCCTCCCTGCCAGCTAAGCAGTGTGTGTGTGTAAACTCTGGATGCCCTCACTGAAGTATGGTACTTACACTGTCAAACTTTTAAACTTTCTCTCTGCTACCTCACGGCAAGCGGTACCGGAGCACCAAGTCTAGGTCTAAAAGGCTCCTCAACAGTTTCTACCCCCAAGCCATAAGACTCCAGAACAGGTAATCAAATGGCTACCACGACTATTTGCATTGCTAAGCCCCTATTTACATACACTAAGTTGGCTGTGCCTTTAAACAGCTTGGAAAATTCCAGAAAATGATGTCATGGCATTAGAAGCTTCTGATAGGCTAATTGACATAATTTGAGTCAATTGGAGGTGTACCTGTGGATGTATTTCAAGGCATACCTTCAAACTCAGTGCCTCTTTGTTCGACATCATGGGAAAATCAAAAGAAATCAGCCAAGACCTCAGAAAATAAATTGTACACCTCCACAAGTCTGGTTCATCCTTGGGAGCAATTTCCAAACGCTTGAAGGTACCACGTTCATCTGTACAAACAATAGTATGCAAGTATAAACACCATGGGACCACGCAGCCGTCATACCGCTCAGGAAGGAGAACAACCCAGAACAACAGCAAAGGACCTTGTGAAGATGCTGGAGAAACAGGTACAAAAGTATCTATAGCCACAGTAAAACAAGTCCTATATCAACATAACCTGAAAGGCCACTCAGCAAGGAAGAAGCCACTGCTCCAAAACCGCCATAAAAAAGCCAGACTACGGTTTGCAACTGCACATGGGGATAAAGATCATACTTTTTGGAGAAATGTCCTCTGATCTGATGAAACAAAAATAGAACTGTTTGGCCATAATGACCATCGTTATGTTTGGAGGAAAAAGGGGGAGGCTTGCAAGCCGAAGAACACCATCCCAACCATGAAGCACGGGGGTGGCAGCATCATGTTGTGGTGCTTTGCTGCAGGAGGGACTTGTGCACTTCACAAAATAGATGGCATCATGAGGAAGGAAAATGATGTGGATATATTGAAGGTCTACACCTGTTGTGTTGTTGGTTAAGGGCTTGTTAGTAAGCATTTCACTGTAAGGTCTACACCTGTTGTATTGTTGGTTAAGGGCTTGTTAGTAAGCATTTCACTGTAAGGTCTACACCTGTTGTATCGTTGGTTAAGGACTTGTTAGTAAGCATTTCACTGTAAGGTCTACACCTGTTGTGTTGTTGGTTAAGGGCTTGTAAGTAAGCATTTCACTGTAAGGTCTACACCTGTTGTATTGTTTGTTAAGGGCTTGTTAGTAAGCATTTCACTGTAAGGTCTACACCTTTTGTATTGTTGGTTAAGGGCTTGTTAGTAAGCATTTCACTGTAAGGTCTACACCTGTTGTATTGTTGGTTAAGGCTTGTTAGTAAGCATTTCACTGTAAGGTCTACACCTGTTGTATTGTTGGTTAAGGGCTTGTTAGTAAGCATTTCACTGTAAGGTCTACACCTGTTGTATTGTTGGTTAAGGGCTTGTTAGTAAGCATTTCACTGTAAGGTCTACACCTGTTGTATTGTTGGTTAAGGGCTTGTTAGTAAGCATTTCACTGTAAGGTCTACAACTGTTGTATTGTTGGTTAAGGGCTTGTTAGTAAGCATTTCACTGTAAGGTCTACACCTGTTGTATTGTTGGTTAAGGTCTTGTTAGTAAGCATTTCACTGTAAGGTCTACACCTGTTGTATTGTTGGTTAAGGGCTTGTTAGTAAGCATTTCACTGTAAGGTCTACACCTGTTGTATTGTTGGTTAAGGGCTTGTTAGTAAGCATTTCACTGTAAGGTCTACACCTGTTGTATTCGGTGCAAAATAAAATTTGATTTGATTTTATATGGATGTCTTTGTTTTAAAGAGCCATAAGACATCTTTCAGTGATGCTCCTATCGGCAAATTCATTGATAAATGTACAAGACTACAACTCTGTGTGGAGCGGTGCTTCCTTTTCTGGCCCCTCCCTCAAGGTGGGTTTTTTTTTTAAAGGAGGCGGACACAACACAAATCTTCTCAAGGAAAACTGAAAGAACTGACCAGAATGCAATGGCTTCAAGCTACTGAGTTACAAATGGTTATTTTTCTGTTCGCTAACTTAAGTAACTTAGCTAGCTAGACAGCTAGCCACATCTATGACTAATTGGATATCTAGCTATTGTATCTTGATTGTAAAACGTCTTCTCTTTATAGTCATAGATATGGTAATAAACATAAACAGCAAGCTATTGATGTAACAACCTGCCTCCTTAAGGCTGGTTTACCAGCAAATGTTGGCACTTTACTGGAATCTGCTCAATAACCAGTGGTGTAAAGTACTTAAGTAAAAATTGTTTAAAGTACTATTTATCTGTACTTTGCTTTACTATTTATATTTCTGACAACTATTACTTTTACTTCACTACATTCCTAAAGAAAATGTTGTACTTTTTACTCCATACTGTACATTTTCCCAAAAGTTCCATTTTGAACGCTTAGCAGGACAGGAAAATGGTCCAATTCACACACACATCAAGAGAACATCCCTGGTCGTCCCTACTGCCTCTGATCTGGCCGACTTACTTGACTAATTTTCTATTAAGGTTCTTTACTTTTACTCAAGTAGGATTATTGGGTACTTTTTCCACCAAGCCTTGCGTTTGTTAATTGTTAGCAAACATTTTACTAGCTATCTATTTAACATCATTGATGAGGGTTGACTTATAGGTTATGATTATGATGGTTGATGCATTTCAATCTCACAAAAGTATAGGCTTTACACAAGTTAGGATTCCAAACAAATGTAAAATCAAAATGATTTGCTATCCAGCAAGCTAGCTAAGTTTACAGTGAGGAGAGACAATAATACAACCATTTACTGTAAATCTCAGAAATTGATTATCTGTTTTTACTAGAAAAATATTTGCCTAAGCATGCCTGATATACATTGCTGTAGCTAAGTATTGTCTGCGTAACAAGATACAACTGTACTGCCTGGTCACAAGTTGAGGACTATTGCCACATTTCTTTCTATTAAGCTAGATGTTTTTCTAAATGCAATCTAAAATATTTAAAAAACCCTTGACTTTTTCCACATTTTGTTACATTCCAGCCTTATTCTAAAATTGATTAAACTGTGTTTTTTTTCTCATCAATCTACACACAATAAATACCCCATAATGAAACAGAGAAAAATGTTTTTTAAACATGTTTGAAAATGTATTACAAATAAAAACACTGAAAAATCACATTTTAATAAGTATTCAGACCTTTTAATCAGTACTTTGTCAAAGCACCTTTGGAAGCGATTACAGCCTTGAGTCTTCTTGGGTATGATGCTACAAGCTTTGCACGTCTGTATTTGGGGAGTTTCTCCCATTCTTCTCTGCAGATCCTCTCGAAATCTGTCAGGTTGGATGGGGAGAGTCGCTACACAGCTATTTTCA
The DNA here is from genome assembly GCA_023634145.1 of Thymallus thymallus. Lineage (NCBI taxonomy): Eukaryota > Metazoa > Chordata > Actinopteri > Salmoniformes > Salmonidae > Thymallus > Thymallus thymallus. Next base: position 2,013,655 of record CM042404.1, on the reverse strand, counting down.
GGTCTCTCAGAGATGTTCGATCTGGTTCAAGTTTTGGCTCTGGCTGGGCCACTCAAGGACATTCAGAGAATTGCCAGGTTTCCTCCAGATGTGATGCTTGACATTCTGGCCAAATTGTTCAATCTTGGTTTCATCAGACCAGAGAATCTTGTTTCTCATTGTCTGAGAGTCCTTTAGGTGCCTTTTGGCAAACTCCAAGCAGGCTGATCTGTGCCTTTTACTGGCTTCTGTCTGGCCACTCTACCATAAAGGCCTGAGTGCTGCAGAGATGGTTGTCCTTCTGGAAGTTTCTCCCATCTCCACAGAGGAACTCTAGAGCTCTGTCAGAGTGACCATCAGGTTCCTGGTCACCTCCCTGACCAAGGCCCTTCTCCCCTGATTGCTCAGTTTGGTCGGGCGGCCAGCTCTATGAAGAGTCTTAGTGGTTCCAAAATTCTTCCATTAAAGAATGATGGAGGCCACTGTGTTCTTGGGGACCTTCAATGCTGCAGAAATGTTTTGGTACACATCCCCAGATCTGTGTCTCGACACAATCCTGTCTCGGAGCTCTATGGACAATTCCTCCGACCTCATGGCTTGGTTTTTGCTCTGACATGCACTGTCAACAGTGGGACCTTATATAAACAGGTAAATCATGTCCACAGGTGGCCTTCAATCAACTTGTAAAAACATCTCAAGGATGATTAATGGAAACAGGATGCACCTGAGCTCAATTTCGAGTCTCATTTTGGGCAGCTACATGGTAAGAAATATCCCGGAGCTCGAGTAAAATACATTACTAAGCTGTTCTCAAATGTACTATGTCAGGACATGGAAATCGATTCTATCGTAGTCCATCTGGGTTTTAATGACATTATTAAGTTCTGAACAGTTGAAACTGGATTTAAAGAGCTGATTGACTCTCTGCTAGACACTATCAAAAGACCCATCATATCTGGCCCTGTATCCTCTCTGAATCATCATATCTGGCCCTGTATCCTCTCTGAATCATCATATCTGACCTCTATCTTCTCTGAATCATCATATCTGACCCTGTATCCTCTCTGAATCATCATATCTGACCCTGTATCCTCTCTGAATCATCATATCTGGCCCTGTATCCTCTCTGAATCATCATATCTGGCCCTGTATCCTCTCTGAATCATCATATATGGCCTCTATCCTCTCTGAATCATCATATCTGACCCTGTATCCTCTCTGAATCATCATATCTGTCCCTGTATCCTCTCTGAATCATCATATCTGGCCCTGTATCCTCTCTGAATCATCATATCTGACCCTGTATCCTCTCTGAATCATCATATCTGGCCCTGTATCCTCTCTGAATCATCATATCTGGCCCTGTATCCTCTCTGAAATCATCATATCTAACCCTGTATCCTCTCTGAATCATCATATCTGTCCCTGTATCCTCTCTGAATCATCATATCTGACCCTGTATCCTCTCTGAATCATCATATCTGGCCCTGTATCCTCTCTGAATCATCATATCTGACCCTGTATCCTCTCTGAATCATCATATCTGGCCCTGTATCCTCTCTGAATCATCATATCTGTCCCTGTATCCTCTCTGAATCATCATATCTGACCCTGTATCCTCTCTGAATCATCATATCTGACCCTGTATCCTCTCTGAATCATCATATCTGACCCTGTATCCTCTTTGAATCATCATATCTGACCCTGTATCCTCTCTGAATCATCATACCTGACCCTGTATCCTCTCTGAATCATCATATCTGACCCTGTATCATCTCTGAATCATCATACCTGACTCTGTATCCTCTCTGAATCATCATATCTGACCCTGTATCCTCTCTGAATCATCATATCTGACCCTGTATCCTCTCTGAATCATCATATCTGACCCTGTATCATCTCTGAATCATCATATTTGACCCTGTATCCTCTCTGAATCATCATATCTGACCCTGTATCCTCTCTGAATCGTGGATTTGAACCCTTTAGCAGGATTCTTTCTCTTCACAACTGGCTAAGTGATTATTGCAGCTCAATGGGTGGAACTTTTGTTGACAATTTCAATACCTTTTTGAAACAAAACATGTTTTATAAGGAGGATGGTATGCACCCAAATCATTTGGGTTCCAGGATCCTTTCACAGAAATTATAAGGCTGCATTGACACAATAACTTATCGATGACCCAAGCCCAGCTCAGTTCATCTCTACCATTGTGTCGCTGAGTTGTCATATCCATGTCTCAATTGTCTCAAGGCTTAAAAATCCTTCTTTAACCTTCCTCCTCCCCTTCATCTACACTGATTGAAGTGGATTTAACAAGTGACATCAATAAGGGATCACAGCTTTCACCTGGATTCACCTGGTCCGTCTATGTCATGTTTTGTACACTCAGTGTACTTAGCTGATGGCTTTCAGAGTTAGCTAGTTAGCAAGGCTAGGTTACATCCAATCAAGCTCTTCTCTTGAGATGATGTTGGTTGAAGTCTTCTGTTATATTTTGAGGGAAAACATTTACGGTAACGTTATCACGTCACTTCTCTTAAATTGCCCATCAGTTCAGACTGAAAATCCCTCTGATAATCTTCTGGCCCTAACGTTAGCTAGCTAGCTACTCTGTGTTGTTCCTTCAGAACAGATTCCCCCAAAATACAGTGTGTTACTAATTCTTCTACTTCTTCTTCTTCTTCTTCTACTTCTTCTTCTACTTCTTCTACTTCTACTTCTTCTTCTTCTTCTTCTTCTTCTTCTTCTTCTACTTCTTCTTCTTCTTCTTCTTCTTCTTCTTCTTCTTCTTCTTCTTCTCTGCAGCTGCCACCACAACATCTATTTTCTGTGATGTACGCTCCATTTATGCAGTACAGTTGGTAACCATGGCTACGAATGCTAAGAAACCAACAACACTGAAGCACGTTATTCCTTTCACTCTCTATTGGCCTCGGCCGACTCGTCTTAGCATCCCTCACCCAGGACCCGTCTACCCCCTACTGTCTTCACTGCCTCAGTGTGCATCCTCAACCTGCCTTTCTTTCACCAGACATTTATGATCTCCAACACCATGGGTTAACACACACAGCTTTTTACACCGATAATACACAGTCCTTTGTCCCGTGCCCTCCTGTACACTTCTCACATCTAGGAACCTCCCTCCTACACACTGCTGAAACATGACCATAAGCTTGGCACCTTAACACCATAATAGGCTGTCTCTCCACCGGGGCTGGTTCGACACCAAATGGTGGTGTTAAGGGTTGATCCTCCAGCGCCCTAGTCATCGCTCCTTTCAACAGTGCCCTGCTCTGGGGAGTAAAGCAAATCACAGGTCTTGTCCCAAGGCCCCTGGGAGGAAGACACCATTTATTTTTTATTTTTTATTTAACCTTTATTTAATGAGGCAAGTCAGTTAAGAACAAATTCTTATTTACAATGACGGCCGACCACAGAATCATCACGAGTCCACTTCGAGTTACTGTCCCCAACCTCTTCTCCACCCAACCTGACACCACATATGGATCAGGCAACCTCTTCTCCACCCAACCTGACACCACATATGGATCAGGCAACCTCTTCTCCACCCAACCTGACACCACATATGGATCAGGCAGAAGACAAACATCGATTTAATGAAATTTCCCCCCCGGGGGATCAATAAAGTACCTATCTATCTATCTATCTATTAACTCCAGAACTCTCACTCCCACTGGGCCAGAATCATTTTTGTCATCATCGCTGCGAGTCTCAAACTTGGTAATTCATCCTCACTCTCGTCAGGTTACATTTCTCCACACTCATATCCTTCTCTGTCCATTTTCACATCTCTTTAATAGGAAACTATTCAAATGGTTCTTGTATCTTTAATTTGCCACCACATTGCATTGACTCTTAAATCTCTCCCAGCCGCCATTACTCTGCATCCCATGGTACAGCATTCTCTCTCATGGGTTGAACAAATATAACCTCTTACAAGGCACGCCTCAAAATATGTTAATGAGACAGACATTATTTCCCTGCCCACATCATTTACAGTAGGCTGCAGTATATTTACAGCAAAACAGGTAATATAGTATTTTATTGTAAAGATACTGTATGTTAGAGTATTTTTTACAAGAGTATTCCAATTACAGTAAATAGCAGTATTTTTCGGCATTTTACCGATAATGTAGTGAAATCTACAGCATTAATTCAGTGGAACACATTGCATGTATTTGAATGTGCATTCTACAGTGTTCTACTGTGGAAATTACAGGAAGGTCTTACAGTGTTCCTGTTGGAGAGTGATCAGTTCCGGCTCTGTTCACTACATCTTATATTAGTAACATCCCTGTTCTCCGTTCTCGTTCCCTGTCCATGCAGCCGTGGCCACACATACACTCGCGCACACACACACACACACACATACACACAAACACACATAAACACACACAGACACACAGACATTCTCCGTCCTCATTCTTTTGCTCTGGAGCCTTCATATCAGCACCCGACGCTAAAGAGGAGACACTGTGACTCATGGAGCAGGCTAAAGAAGAGACACTGTGGCTCATGGAGCAGGCTAAAGAAGAGACACTGTGACTCATGGAGCAGGCTAGAGAGGAGACACTGTGACTCAGAGAGCAGGCTAGAGAGGAAACACTGTGACTCAGAGAGCAGGCTAGAGAGGAAACACTGTGACTCAGAGAGCAGGCTAGAGAGGAGACACTGTGACTCAGAGAGCAGGCTAGAGAGGAGACACTGTGACTCAGAGAGCAGGCTAGAGAGGAGACACTGTGACTCAGAGAGCAGGCTAGAGAGGAAACACTGTGACTCAGAGAGCAGGCTAGAGAGGAGACACTGTGACTCAGAGAGCAGGCTAGAGAGGAATCACTGTGACTCATGGAGCAGGCTAAAGAAGAGACACTGTGACTCATGGAGCAGGCTAGAGAGGAGACACTGTGACTCATGGAGCAGGCTAGAGAGGAGACACTGTGACTCATGGAGCAGGCTAAAGAAGAGACACTGTGACTCATGGAGCAGGCTAAAGAAGAGACACTGTGACTCAGAGAGCAGGCTAGAGAGGAAACACTGTGACTCATGGAGCAGGCTAGAGAGGAGACACTGTGACTCATGGAGCAGGCTAAGAGGAGACACTGTGACTCATGGAGCAGGCTAGAGAGGAGACACTGTGACTCATGGAGCAGGCTAAGAGGAGACACTGTGTGAAGACAGAGGAGGGCAGATAGAGGCCTAGTGGGACAGTTTTACTCAGGCAGAGTGATCAGAGAAAAGGGGAGAAGTGAAAGCATGCCCTCTCTCCTTCCTTCATCTCTCTCTTCTTCTCTGATAAACAAGTCATCTGTCTATCTATCACTCTCCATTCTGTCAGAAGAATATTCTGTCCATCCCTCTCTCTGTTCCTCTGGAGGGGTTCTGTCTGTCCTCAGTCTCTCTCATCTGTCTATCCCTGTCTTTTTTGGGACTGATTTTTATCCATCAATCTCTTTACTTTGTGACAGAGTTCTGTGTCCTCTTTCTCCCCCTCTCGCTCTCACACTCTCTCTCTTTCTCCCCCTCTCTCTACCTCTCTCACCCCCCCATATATATATACATATATACATATATATATATATATAATAAGTATTGAACACGTCACCATTTTTCTCAGTAAATATATTTCCAAAGGTGCTATTGACATGAACGTTTCACCAGATGTTGGTAACAACCCAAGTAATCCATACATACAAAGACGTAAAATGGTGACGTGTTCAATACTTATTTCACCCACTATATATATATATATATATATATATATATATATATATATATATATATATCCATCGACCATATACTCAACTGGAGAAAAGAACCCAGACCGTGGAGCATTCAGACAGAGAACACTGGAGAAAAGAACCCAGACCGTGGAGCATTCAGACAGAGAACACTGGAGAAAAGAACCCAGACTGTGGAGCATTCAGACAGAGAACACTGTAGAAAAGAACCCAGACCGTGGAGCATTTATACAGAGAACACTGGAGAAAAGAACCCAGACCGTGGAGCATTCAGACAGAGAACACTGGAGAAAAGAACCCAGACCGTGGAGCATTCAGACAGAGAACACTGGAGAAAATAACCCAGACCGTGGAGCATTCAGACAGAGAACACTGGAGAAAAGAACCCAGACCGTGGAGCATTCAGACAGAGAACACTGGAGAAAAGAACCCAGACCGTGGAGCATTCAGACAGAGAACACTGGAGAAAAGAACCCAGGCCGTGGAGCATTCAGACAGAGAACACTGGAGAAAAGAACCCAGGCCGTGGAGCATTCAGACAGAGAACACTGGAGAAAAGAACCCAGACCGTGGAGCATTCAGACAGAGAACACTGGAGAAAAGAACCCAGACCGTGGAGCATTCAGACAGAGAACACTGGAGAAAAGAACCCAGACCGTGGAGCATTCAGACAGAGAACACTGGAGAAAAGAACCCAGACCGTGGAGCATTCAGACAGAGAACACTGGAGAAAAGAACCCAGACCGTGGAGCATTCAGACAGAGAACACTGGAGAAAAGAACCCAGACCGTGGAGCATTCAGACAGAGAACACTGGAGAAAAGAACCCAGACCGTGGAGCATTCAGACAGAGAACACTGGAGAAAAGAACCCAGACCGTGGAGCATTCAGACAGAGAACACTGGAGAAAAGAACCTAGACCGTGGAGCATTCAGACAGAGAACACTGGAGAAAAGAACCCAGACCGTGGAGCATTCAGACAGAGAACACTGGAGAAAAGAACCCAGACCGTGGAGCATTCAGGAGACTAAAAGAGAGAAAAAGAACGAGAGCAAGAGTAGGAGAGTAGAGAAGCTCCTTGCTGAGTCAGGAAACAGTGTGATATTGCAGAGAGAAATAATTGTATTGTGTCACCCTAGCAGGGGGTTAGAGAGGAGAGGAGAGGAGAGGAGAGGAGAGGAGAGGAGAGGAGAGGAGAGGAGAGGAGAGGAGAGGAGAGGAGGTGACAGAGGAGTGAGTCTCTAAGGTTTTCACTGTGCTTTGTATACGTTCACCTTCAACCTCCTCAAAGGTGTGTGTGTGTGTGTGTGTGTGTGTGTGTGTGTGTGTGTGTGTGTGTGTGTTTCTGTGTGTGTGTGTATGTGCGTGTGTGTGTGTTTCTGTGTGTGTGTATGTGTGTGTGTATGTGTGTGAGTGTGTGTATGTGCGTGTGTATGTGTGTGTGTGTTTCTGTGTGTGTGTGTTTCTGTGTGTGTGTATGTGCGTGTGTGTGTGTGAGTGACACGATTTTAAACCCTCAAAGTGCTTTAACCTATTCATACAAAGGGTGGTTGTACCCCCAATCCCACGGGAGTCTGTCGCTCTTGACACTTGACAATTGGTTTTTCATATTATAGAGAGAACTCTCTCGATCCCTCCAGAGAGCATAGTAAGGCCTGTAATATATGATATCAATGGCATGGTAATATGGCATGGAGATCACACCAGATAGACATCAGCATTCGACTCTCTTCAGAACGTCGGGAGCTGCCTTCAATACTGTCCACTAGGGGCAACGTGAGCACATACTGCCATCTAGTAGGCTGGCAGCTTGCTAGTGTGTTGTGGATGGGGACAGAGGAAGGGCTTAAACTGAGTGTTTCAATCCCAGTGTTATTTTAATTTGTTCTGTTTTATCTCTGTATAGCTCTGCATTTACATGATTGGTAGGTAGGGGCAGTACATCCTGTATAAACACAAACTCACTTCCTTGACAACAGACATGGAGAACTTTGACGAAAGGCTATCAGAACAAGTTCAGAAATACCAGAATGAGTTTGAACTCCCGGAAAGAGACCTTGGAGGTAATGGGGTTGGATGGAAAGAGATCTGGGAAGCCTGGCTAGCTCAATAAGTAGAGCATGAGACTTTTAATTTCAGGGTTGTGGGTTCATGCCCCACGTTGGGTGCTACCTTTTTTAGGGTGGCAGGTAGCCTAGTGGTTGGAGCGTTGGGCCAGTAACTGGAATGTCGCTGGTTCAAATACCTGAGCCAACAAGGTGAAAAATCTGCCGATGTATCCTTGAGCAAGGCATTTTACCCTAATTTGCTCCAGGGTCTGAC
>CM042404.1:1973092-2000592 GCA_023634145.1 Thymallus thymallus | reverse complement strand
CCCAGTTTATAATCAAGCCTGTATGTTCTCCCAGTTTATAATCAAGCCTGTATGTTCTCCCAGTTTATAATCAAGCCTGTATGTTCTCCCAGTTTATAATCAAGCCTGTATGTTCTCCCAGTTTATAAACAAGCCTGTATGTTCTCCCAGTTTATAATCAAGCCTGTATGTTCTCCCAGTTTATAATCAAGCCTGTATGTTCTCCCAGTTTATAATCAAGCCTGTATGTTCTCCCAGTTTATAAACAAGCCTGTATGTTCTCCCAGTTTATAATCAAGCCTGTATGCTCTCCCAGTTTATAATCAAGCCTGTATGTTCTCCCAGTTTATAATCAAGCCTGTATGTTCTCCCAGTTTATAATCAAGCCTGTATGTTCTCCCAGTTTATAATCAAGCCTGTATGTTCTCCCAGTTTATAATCAAGCCTGTATGTTCTCCCAGTTTATAATCAAGCCTGTATGTTCTCCCAGTTTATAAACAAGCCTGTATGTTCTCCCAGTTTATAATCAAGCCTGTATGTTCTCCCAGTTTATAATCAAGCCTGTATGTTCTCCCAGTTTATAATCAAGCCTGTATGTTCTCCCAGTTTATAAACAAGCCTGTATGTTCTCCCAGTTTATAATCAAGCCTGTATGCTCTCCCAGTTTATAATCAAGCCTGTATGTTCTCCCAGTTTATAATCAAGCCTGTATGTTCTCCCAGTTTATAATCAAGCCTGTATGTTCTCCCAGTTTATAATCAAGCCTGTATGTTCTCCCAGTTTATAAAACAACTAAACGCAGATCTACCAGAGTTATCCATCCCTGAGACTGGGTCTGGTATGTAGGTGGAGATGGAAGAGATCTCCAGAGTTATCCATCCCTGAGACTGGGTCTGGTATGTAGGTGGAGATGGAAGAGATCTCCAGAGTTATCCATCCCTGAGACTGGGTCTGGTATGTAGGTGGAGATGGAAGAGATCTTCAGAGTTATCCATCCCTGAGACTGGGTCTGGTATGTAGGTGGAGATGGAAGAGATCTTCAGAGTTACCCATCCCTGAGACTGGGTCTGGTATGTAGGTGGAGATGGAAGAGATCTCCAGAGTTATCCATCCCTGAGACTGGTATCTTGGTATCTCTTACTACATCTATAAGTTAACAATGAAGTAAGGTACGGCAGAGGTTTATGCAGAAGGTCTTTATATAACATAAAGAGTGCAATGTATCGATCTACTCTCTAATACAGAATGCAGTGATGTGTACTGAATCTATTGTCCATAATAGTGAGCTATGTTAACTTTGTTCAATGTCTTCAGTACAGTGGAAACTGTATTCATATACAGTACCTTCATAAAGTATTCATACCCCTTGACTTATACCACATGTTTTTGTTACAGCCTGAATTCAAAATTGATTAAATATAATTTTGTCTCACCCATCTACACACAATAACGACGAAGTGAAAACATGTTTTTAGACATTTTAACAAATTTATTGAAAATGAAATACAGACATATTTAATTTACATATTTAAGTAAAGTCAATACGTGTTAGAATCATATTTTCTGGGTAAGTCTCTGTTGTGACGTATTTACACAGGATATTGGAATGTGCTCAGTCTATTAGCAGGTCACTATGAGAGGTCAAGGAAGCCTGAGGGTACCACGGTTAATAGATTATAATTGAGCAACATGTCACTCTGGGATCAAGGATGTCTGAGAGAGGACCAAGGGTCAGTATCGGGGTCATCTAAGATCATCTGAGCTGGAGTTGGTTCTTTGTTAATGGTTGCCGGATGTTGGGGCATTGTGTGTAACAGGCACCATATAAACCGCCCAGTTTCCTTTGTCTTTCATTCTCATGGCAAAGACGTAGCTCATGGTCATCTTGCTGTGGGACTCCGGTGCATTAAATATGTTGTCTCCTCTCTCCATCTATTGTATCTTCATTCTTGCATCCTCAATTGTCAATACCAAAGAAATCATCGTTACACATTGTCTTAACGAACAGGATTGGTGACGGCTGAACCAAAGGTAAGCAGATTTTCATTAATTTTTTTTATGTGTCAGTCTGCTTATCAAAGGTTAAGAAGAACATTAATCAATATTTTAAAGGGGAAAGATGATGGTATTGAGTTTGTAAAGGATGTAAGGAGACTAGGTGTGGCATCGGGTTACATGTCTTGAGTTAAATAGTAAGCAGGCCGCAAGTTTAGGGAACTTTGCTATACTGAAACCCTGAAATCCTTGTATAATGGTGTTAGAACTAATTCAATTGGAATTTTGATGTAACTTATAACATAGCACAGATCCTAAAGTTGAACTTTTAAGCAAGATAATACAACCGTGAGGAGAGAAGACAGAATAACATTCAGATAAGAGGTCAAACTATAGCAAAGCCATGACAGCGCATGAGCATTCTACTAATTTGGTTTGAATATGTGAGTATAATATAATCATGGATCAAAGTAGACAGTTTTTTGCGGACAAGGAATTCCAATCTATTCCAGAGTCGAAAGATCAATACACCAGAGAATTTATGTTTGTGTTATCTCAGCGTAAACGCACTGTATGGGTAAAGTAAAGTGTGTGTATATAATTTGCTTATTTGTCTTATGAAGTCAATTTCATTTATTTTTTTAAAGTATTCACTGGGTGATGGTGTCGTTATGAAGGTTACAACTACTAATCATTATAATGTGGGTTATTTTGAAGGATTATTCATCACTTCAATAGCATTTGGGTTTGTGTTACTGACTGACATCAACTAGTGCTGTGTTGTTATTGGATACACATAGTAGGCAGGTTTTAACAGCTGGCTTGGTTCACACTGATGGGCTAATTAATTTAGAGGGAAGATTGTGCGGTAATAACTTATTGTGGTGGTTATTAATCTGAAAGAATGGAGTCGTACTAGTGTGGATTCTAAGTGAATATATGATTGTGGGCAATCGCACGTGTTTTGAAGTCTCGTGTAGCTCGGTTGGTAGAGCGTGGCGCTTGCAACTTCAGGGTTGTGGGTTCGTTCCCAAGGTGTTATGATATGACAATATAGGTAGTTCGGGATAAACGCGTCTGCTAACTGACGTCTATGTGTTTTGTTTTAGGACCCGTGGTCTACTACGATGGGACTGTTTCTGATATCTCATGAATTCTAATTCTAGTGGATGGACAATTGTGATAGAGCTGTTATTATGATCAGCAGTGATGACTAAAACATGGGTGTGAATTATTGCAGAATAAGACAAGGCTGCAACAGCAATGTGTGTTGTGGTTCAGCATGAGAATGGAGTGTTGTGTTCATCGACGTGTCTTTTTCTCTGGGATTGACTGATGTATTTTATAAATGTGAAGCATTACATGTTACTTTAACAGTCTTGGACATGTCATAGGAGTGAAGCAGAAAGAGAAGAGCTACTTGTTAAGTTTGTTTTAACCTTACGATAAGAGGTAAACACAGAACGTTGTGTGAGGATGGTGTTTAGTCTGGGTAATTGACAGTTATAATATATTTCCATAACGTGGAACATTGTCTAGTAATTGAAGTGTATTGTAGTTTAGTTTGGATAATATGAGGAGACCACATTAGTGAAGGGCCTACATTTTGTTAAACAACAGGTTTCTATTTAACTATAAAATACTAAGGGTTCGAGTTATTGAATTACCGGTGAGAGGTTTCTGGTTTGGTTATTGTATTCGGTTTAACGGGATCCTTGGATCATCTGGTATGTTTTAACTTTACACTAAGGGATATTGGATTGGAGTAATATTAATATGGGAGTGAATTGTTATTCAGTGGCGAGATAAAAGTAGCAGTGTCTAAGGGTTGAGAGTGCTTATTTCAGCGAACATATACGATGGGGTATATTGAAACAAGTAACTAATGATTGGAGGGAGTACGGTTGACTCATCATGTTTAGATTGCGGATTATGATATGGGTATAATGAATGCTAACAGACTTGGAGAGGGGAGTTTCCTTATCTCTCTGAAGTGTTTCCAGGTTGTTGTCTGGGGAGTGATGTGTTCTTTCAAGAGTAAAGAGTAAAGGTCACGGATTCAGATTGAAGGGAGAAAAGTAATTAAAAGAAGGCCTGACCATGTTGTTAATGTTTTCGTTTAGTGTATAGATACCCACACAATACAATTATTGTTGATTTTATTAATATTATGTTTGACTTACCATTTTTTTTATTTGGATTTAGTGAGTTTTCAATGTGTCTTGGTGCTGAATTCCACACATGGAAAATACTGACATTACACACACATGTGATTTGTTGATTAGAAATGTATGGGGAACTTGGTGTCAACTTGGGAGAAGGCGTGTATGAAATGTTTGAATGTTTTTCATTACTTAGTATAAGGTAGTTGGAAAAATGTTTTGAAGGCTTTGCATGACCTCTGACCTCTGTAATGACTTTCCACTGGGGAGTGATCGCCCTCAATGGTGAGCCACTGAATTATATATTTGAGGTCATTTATGATATGGTTTACAAGTAATTTGCAATAATGAGTTGAAGGTAATGTGTAATAATAATTGGAATAGGAAGTTTATAGTTCATAAATCTATTTGTGATTTGGTCCAACAGGGAAAGTGATGGCTGTTCTGGAATAAGGGTAGGATGTTTTGAGTCTATTTTTACCTATGAGAGTATTGGGACAATTTTGAGTTATGATTATAAGTTGACCTGCTTATTCCAAATGTGTTTGTTTTACTTTTTCAACTGTGGTGTAGTTGTGAGCATGTGTTAAAGACGGGGGGAATTACCAGTTATTACTCACATGGTGAGCATGTGTTAAAGACGGGGGGAATTACCAGTTATTACTCACATGGTGAGCATGTGTTAAAGACAGGGAATTACCAGTTATTACTCACATGGTGAGCATGTGTTAAAGACAGAGGGAATTACCAGTTATTACTCACATGGTGAGCATGTGTTAAAGACGGGGAATTACCAGTTATTACTCACATGGTGAGCATGTGTTAAAGACAGGGAATTACCAGTTATTACTCACATGGTGAGCATGTGTTAAAGACTGGGGGAATTACCAGTTATTACTCACATGGTGAGCATGTGTTAAAGACGGGGAATTACCAGTTATTACTCACATGGTGAGCATGTGTTAATGACGGGGAATCACCAGTTCCTGAGATTTGGGATGGACGTTTTACACACATCCAGGAACATGGAGGAGAATATGGCGTGTTGGTTCTGTTTTGTTTCAATGCCCATTTCACTAGATTGGGTCTGCTGGATGTTCGAGTTTACTTCCTAAGGATGGGTCATCTAAATTCCGGATGTTGTGGATCCGTGATGACGTTCACAGTGCAGCTGAGGGGAGTAGAAGCCAATTTGGAAACAATTATGTCAACAGAAGAATGTGTTGTTATTTTCTTTGATATTGGTCTTGGATATTTGTCATTCATAATTGGTAGTAGTAATAATTTGTTAAAGAGTACATAATGTGTCTGGATTCATCTATAATTTGTATGATGGTTTATTGAATTTGAAATGAACTCAACTAAAGTTGTTCTGATTTGTTATTTCTCTCTCGAGGTTACTTCAGATGGTGTATTGATGCATAGAGAAATTTGACCTAACGGTGTGGACCTCTAAACTCCCTCTACCCGGCTGAAGAAATGGTGTTCGATACTGTCCTGAACCACTTCTACCTGAGTCCTGAGCCAGCAACCTATCAGCGTTCGATCTAGGCTTTCTTCATGCATTTTATCTGAGGAGTGTGACAGGAGTCTACGGGGTGTGATCATGAAGAGAGATCTGTTACAAACTTCTCTTATGTTGCTGTTATGCTGGTTGGACAATGGAGGAGAAATGATGGGTGGTAATGGTGAAACACTGACATTGGGACATTATCATGGGTAGTCCACTTTGAACTGTGGAGATATCTGACCAAGAAACATCTAGACGAAGATGGAAGAAGGGTTGTTAAATTGTACACGTCATTGATTTAGACTTGGAGGTCTACACTACTAAATGTACAGTAATTTAGAATAAGAATGCATTAAAATACAGATCTGTAATTCTAATCGGGTTGAGAATGTTCATACTAGAATGATGAGATAATTCATAAAAGGTACATTCTGCTAGTGTTGATATATGTTGCATTAAGTGTTTTGTTCATGATTTGGTAACTGAATGATTTATATGACCTATTCTTGACTACAATTTGTGTGTACAACTTGATCAGAGAGGGGTATATCTCTGATGTAGAATAGGGATTTAAACAAGTTGGATTTTCATCATGTTAACTTTGTGAATGGTATAGAATAATGAAATGGTGTATATGTTGGGAAGATGACGGTGTTTAGAAACTGGTTCTTCTGTTAATTAAGGTGTATTGCACATTTCTGTTGATAGTTCTATATTTTTATTGAAAAGGGCGTATTCTGTAGGAGGAATGAAGGTTGTAAACATAGGTTACTAAGGGGATAGCTTCCATGGAAGTGGACTTTTACTTAGAACTTGTCAATTGAGGACTAAGATGTTTGGTTATACATGATCCAGTGACTGAAAATTGATATCTTTTTTGGTAAAGTATATTGAGAATCTGTTTGGATTCAAGTATAGAAAACATAGAGGGAAATTCATTCTCAGTGACGTGGAATAGTTCAACTTCAATTATATACAGTGTGGAGAACAAGTATTTGATACACTGCCGATTTTGCAGGTTTTCCTACTTACAAAGCATGTAGAGGTCTGTAATTTTTATCATAGATACACTTCAACTATGAGAGACGGAATCTAAAACAAAAATCCAGAAAATCACATTGTATGATTTTTAAATAATTAATTTGCATTTTATTGCATGACATAAGTATTTGATCACCTACCAACCAGTAAGAATTCCGGCTCTCACCGACCTGTTAGTTTTTCTTTAAGAAGCCCTCCTGTTCTCCACTCATTACCTGTATTAACTGCACCTGTTTGAACTCGTTACCTGTATAAAAGACACCTGTCCACACACTCAATCAAACAGACTCCAACCTCTCCACAATGGCCAAGACCAGAGAGCTGTGTAAGGACATCAGGGATAAAATTGTAGACCTGCACAAGGCTGGGATGGGCTACAGGACAATAGGCAAGCAGCTTCGCGAGAAGGCAACAACTGTTGGCGCAATTATTAGAAAATGGAAGAAGTTCAAGATGACGGTCAATCTCCCTCGGTCTGGGGCACCATACAAGATCTCACCTTGTGGGGCATCAATTATCATGAGGAAGGTGAGGGATCAGCCCAGAACTACACGGCAGGACCTGGTCAATGACCTGAAGAGAGCTGGGACCACAGTCTCAAAGAAAACCATTAGTAACACACTACACCGTCATGGATTAAAATCCTGCAGCGCACGCAAGGTCCCCCTGCTCAAGCCAGCGCATGTCCAGGCCCGTCTGAAGTTTGCCAATGACCGTCTGGATGATCCAGAGGAGGAATGGGAGAAGGTCATGTGGTCTGATGAGACAAAAATAGAGCTTTTTGGTCTAAACTCCACTCGCCGTGTTTGGAGGAAGAAGAAGGATGAGTACAACCCCAAGAACACCATCCCAACCGTGAAGCATGGAGGTGGAAACATCATTCTATGGGGATGCTTTTCTGCAAAGGGGACAGGACGACTGCACCGTATTGAGGGGAGGATGGATGGGGCCATGTATCACGAGATCTTGGCCAACAACCTCCTTCCCTCAGTAAGAGCATTGAAGATGGGTCGTGGCTGGGTCTTCCAGCATGACAACGACCCGAAACACACAGCCAGGGCAACTAAGGAGTGGCTCCGTAAGAAGCATCTCAAGGTCCTGGAGTGACCTAGCCAGTCTCCAGACCTGAACCCAATAGAAAATCTTTGGAGGGAGCTGAAAGTCCGTATTGCCCAGCGACAGCCCCGAAACCTGAAGGATCTGTATGGAGGAGTGGGCCAAAATCCCTGCTGCAGTGTGTGCAAACCTGGTCAAGAACTACAGGAAACGTATGATCTCTGTAATTGCACCAAATATTAATTGTACCAAATATTAAGTTCTGCTTTTCTGATGTATCAAATACTTATGTCATGCAATAAAATGCAAATTAATTACTTAAAAATCATACAATGTGATTTTCTGGATTTTTGTTTTAGATTCCGTCACTCAGAGTTGAAGAGTACCTATGATAAAAATTACAGACCTCTACATGCTTTGTAAGTAGGAAAACCTGCAAAATCGGCAGTGTATCAAATACTTGTTCTCCCCACTGTATGTATGTATGTATTTGGAAATCATGTTTGATGCGAATCGTTTTGGTAAAGTAATGTTATGTGTGGGCATTTTACTTACAAAAGAAGAAAAAAAAGGGAGGAACTGTTGTGACGTGTTTACACAGGATATGTTAATGTGCTCAGTCTATTAGCAGGTCACTATGAGAGGTCAAGGAAGCCTGAGGGTACCACGGTTAATAGATTATAATTGAGCAACATGTCACTCTGGGACACAGGATGTCTGAGAGAGGACCAAGGGGCATATTTTGGAATGTGTTTTGTAAACATAATGTCAGTATCGGGGTCGTCTAAGATCATCTGAGCTGGAGGGGATTTTTGTTAATGGTTACCAGATGTTGGAGCATCGTGTTTAACAGGCACCATATTTTATTTATTTTTTATTTCACCTTTATTTAACCAGGTAGGTTTTATTTCACCTTTATTTAACCAGGTAGGTTTTATTTCACCTTTATTTAACCAGGTAGGTCAGTTGAGAACAAGTTCTCATTTACAACTGCGACCTGGCCAAGACAAAGCAAAGCAGTGCGACAAAAACAACACAGAGTTACACATGAGAATAAACAAACGTACAGTCAATAACACAATAGAAAATCTATATACAGAGTGCAAATGTAGTGCAAAATGCAGTAAGGTTAGGAAGGTAGGACAATAAATAGACCATAGTGGTGAGATAAATTACAGATTAGAATTATAATCATATAAACCACCCAGTTTCCTTTGTCTTTCATTCTCATGGCAAAGATGTAGCTCATGGTCATCTTGCTGTGAGACTCCGGTGCCGTCTAATTAAATATGTTGTCTCCTCTCTCCATCTATTGTATCTTTATTCTTGCATCCTGAATTGTCAATACCAAAGAAATCATCATTACAGTCTCTAAGAGCTTTCCACACCTGGGTTGTACAATATTTGCCCATTATTCTTTTCAAAATGTCTTTAAGCTCCGTCAAATTGGTTGTTAATTGGTTGGTTGTCAAATTGGTTGTTGTTGACTGCTGGTCATCTATCTTTGAACATCTTGGAGAAAGATCTGGCCTTAATGGCCATGAATTGTTATAATCTCCACCCGGCACAGCCAGAAGAGGACTGGTCACCCCTCAGAGCCTGGTTCCTCTCTAGGTTTCTTCCTAGGTTTTTGCCTTTCTAGGGAGTTTTTCCTTGCCACCGTGCTTCTACATCTGCATTGCTTGCTGTTTGGGGTTTTAGGCTGGGTTTCTGTATAGCATTTTGTGACATCGGCTGATGTAAAAAGGGCTTTATAAATACATTTGATTGATTGATTGATTCATGTCTTGCCATATATTTTCAAGCAGATTTAAGTCAAAACTGTAACTCGGCCACTCACGAACATTCACTGTCGTCTTGGTAAGCAACTCCAGTGTAGATTTGGCCTTGTGTTTTAGGTTATTGTCCTGCTGAAAGGTGAATTCATCTCCCAGTGTCTGGTAGAAAGCAGATTGAACCAGGTTTTCCTCTAGGATTTTGCCTAGCTGGGCCACCTTTGAAACCCTGGGGATAGCACCTGAGATAATCTTCAGATTAAAAATGTAATATTTTTTTACATCAATCTTAAATAAGGCATCTAGCACATCACAAGTAAAATGTTGTTGAAATGAAAATAAAGATTTACTAGAGGTTTTCCATCGAGACAACTGGAGGCTGGGAGAGGGAAGACTGCCTGACCATGGTCAATTAAACCTCCATTTATTTATAATAAAAAGCCTGCCGAGATAAAATGTTGAATAAAAGCATTTTTTTCTCAGTAATGAGAAAACTAGCTTCGGCAGGAAGGAGAGGAATTTCCACACTTCAGTGCATTTATGGTTTAACATTTAGACGGATTACCAGCAGAGTCTGAGATGGAACTTAGAAAGTAGCTTGGTTTAGCATTCTTAATTGAGGAAGTACATCTACTTCTGAATTTCCTGAAATGCAGCCAATCCGCTTCCGAGTCTGTTTTTCTATCCTTGGTCAGAGATCTATACGTATGTATTGAGGGATTTATTTTCGGCTGGCCCGGGTGGAACCGGGGAATGGACTGCCAAGTCATCAGGGTGAAAGCGGGGAGGGAGGAGCGCCCTTCTCAAATCAAACTGTAATCTGCGCCGCTCAGTCATGTTGTCAACAAGGCAGCATGGTCCATCCTCCTCTCTTTTCCATAAAATAAATGTTTAATTGGGAAGGCAGATACAGCGTTAGCAAAAGCAAACACTTTTGTTTGGGAAAACACAGAATCTTACTAATCACTACATGTTTAATTTGTTTTGAGCCAACTTTGCCGCTGGACAGAACGGTACACCTGGCTGTCGTCCAGTTCTAAATCGAATGCGATCAACTTTCAGTCGATGCAAAACATGCCTATACAGGCACCCAGCCGAGATGAACTGCGATTAATCGAACCCTCTCAATGACGAGATGCTCATGTCTCTGCTCTAATAATGGGAGTTGTTGTCCAAAAGTCTGGAAGAGAGGCAACAAGCTTAGGTCCAAAATAAGCCCATAGAAAGGCATTGGTCTTATTTTGGACAGATTTTGGCTAGTGAAACCTCTCTCTTTGCCTCTTCCTCTCTGCCTTAGCGCAGTCCTGATTTCTCATCATAATGAGATCTGAAAGTTCTATAGAGAACCAAGGATTTGTTATGTTTTTAACTCGAAGGTGTTTAAAGGGGGCGTGTTAGGGTGGGCCTCTATAAAGGCTTAAAAGATGGCCTGCCTTTTATCGACAGGGTTTAAAGGCTGGTTTTAAAAACCTTGATGGAAGGGGCAGTTCTAAGATAGTCCAGGAGGGAGTTCCAGAGGCGTGGGGAAAAAGAGCAGAAGGCTCGATCTCCCATCGTCCCGAGACGTATAGGGGAAATGTGGAGCAGTGACTTTTTTGAACCGGTGAGGACTCTGGCGGTGCCGTTCTGAATGAGTTGTAAACGGTTGATGGATTTTGCTGGAAGACTGGAGAGAAGGGCATTGCCATAATCAATTCGGGAAAGGATTAGTGCATGGACAAGTTTTTTGGTGTCGTCTTTTGAAATTGATGGCTTAAGTCTGTCTATATTCTTTAGGAAATGTTGCAGAAATGTTTGAAATGGGCTTGGAATGAAAGTGTGGAATCGAACTTAACACCAAGGTTGGTGACAACAGAGGAGAGGGGAATGAGTTGGCCATCGAGGGAGGGACCAATGCTGACAGCTTGGCGAGTTGTTTGGCTGTGCCGATCATGATTGCCTCCATCTTGCTGCTGTTGAGCAGGAGGAAGTTGCTGTTCAAGCAGGAGCGGATGTCCTCCAGGCAGGTGTCGAGGGTGGAGATTGTGTTGGTGGGATTGGGTTTGTTTTAATGTAGACCTGGGTGTCGTCAGCATAGCAGTGGAAGTTGATGTTGTGTTGTCTGATGATACGTCCAAGTGGGAGTAAGTAGATTAAAACAGGATGGGCCCAAGCACTGACCCCTATGGGACGTCGCATGTCACTGCAGTGTCATCGGACCTGTAACCTCCCAGTGACACATGATATCTCTGGTTGGTGAGGGAGGAGGTGAACCACACGTTGACAACCTTTATCAGGGCCGTTTCCGTGCTGTGTGCAGGCCGGAAACCGGATTGGAGGGCTTCATAAAGTTGATGTTCTGAAAGGTGTGACTGGAGCTGTAAGGCTACGACTTTCTCTAGAACTTTGGTGAGGAACGGGAGGTTGGAAATTGGCCTGTAGTTGTTCAGGAGTTCTCGGTCAAGATTTGGTTTCTTTAAGCGTGGGGTGACAGCCGCTGTTTTAAAATGGATGGGCACCTTTCCATTCTGAAGTGATTTGTTGATGAGTGTAATGAAGAAGTGAACCAGGGTTGGTGAGCAGGCTTTCAACAGGAGAGTGGGTATGGGGTCAAGGGAGCAGCTAGTGGTCTTGGATTTACTTATGATGGCCAAAAGTGCAGATGGTATAACCTCTTTGAAGCTGCACAGGGTGGAGCCATTGAGGAAGGAAGGACAGGTGGGCGGGGTAGCAGCTGCTGTAGAAGCTACAATGTTAGCTCTGATATTTACGACCTTGGTCTTGGAGAAACGGTTGCACAGTTCTGGGGAGGCAGCTGGGGGGCCTTAGTTGGTAGTAGTCATCTCTCCCCCTTTTCAGTCTATCACAATTGAAGATGTTGTAATCCGCTATTTCAATGTCCTTATCCATAATCAAACCCTTGAGCCAGGTCTCTGAGAGAACCAGAATATTAGGCACCCAGACAAGAAGGTTAATCTTTGACATCACGTTAACGTGCAACAGCCCAAGCCATAATTATGACAAGGAGAACTGGAGCACTAACAAACACAGGCTGTCAGTCTCTAAAACAGTTTGCAATGTTGATGGAAATAATCCTGGAACCCCTGCGGTTAAGGTAAATCCCATCTCCTCAAAAAAACACTGGTTGCTCCAATAGAAAATCAAAAAACTAGCTAACACCAGACAGATGAAGACATAGCTAAACAGTAACTAGCTAACACCAGACAGATGAAGACCTAGACAGCCAGTAACTAGTTAACACCAGACAGATGAAGACATAGCTAGCCAGTAGCTAGCTAACACCAGACAGATGAAGACCTAGCCAGCCAGTAACTAGCTAACACCAGACAGATGAAGACCTTGCCAGCCAGTAACTAGTTAACACCAGACAGATGAAGACCTAGCCAACCAGTAACTAGCTAACACCAGACAGATGAAGACCTAGCCAGCCAGTAACCAGCTAACACCAGACAGATGAAGACCTAGCCAGCCAGTAACTAGTTAACACCAGACAGATGAAGACCTAGCCAGCCAGTAACTAGCTAACACCAGACAGATGAAGACCTAGCCAGCCAGTAACTAGCTAACACCAGACAGATGAAGACCTAGCCAGCCAGTAACTAGCTAACACCAGACAGATGAAGACCTAGCCAGCCAGTAACTAGCTAACACCAGACAGATGAAGACCTAGCCAGCCAGTAACCAGCTAACACCAGACAGATGAAGACCTAGCCAGCCAGTAACTAGTTAACACCAGACAGATGAAGACCTAGCCAGCCAGTAACTAGCTAACACCAGACAGATGAAGACCTAGCCAGCCAGTAACTAGCTAACACCAGACAGATGAAGACCTAGCCAGCCAGTAACTAGCTAACACCAGACAGATGAAGACCTAGCCAGCCAGTAACTAGTTAACACCAGACAGATGAAGACCTAGCCAGCCAGTAACTAGCTAACACCAGACAGATGAAGACCTAGCCAGCTAACACCAGACAGATGAAGACCTAGCCAGCTAACACCAGACAGATGAAGACCTAGCCAGCTAACACCAGACACAGGTGAAAGGGGAGACGTATACAGTAAGTATCTTTGCCATAGATTAATAGTGTACATTTTTTATTATATTTGTTGACACCCTACAGTAACATTGTGGCACCAGTAGAGTAGCTATCTAGCTATATAAACCACGCCCCTCTGCAATCACGCCTTCTCAGATGTTGGTTACTTATTATAGAAGGCGGTACTTATTTAAATTAGAATTGTAGTAACATGATAGGAACACATGTTAAAATAGTAGTAATAAAATGGTAGTCAAGGTGATGTCACCTTGTCCCCTTAATAATTAGGGGGAGGGGACCAGTAACTTTATGATTAAACTTTATCAATGTAGAAGCAAAAGTCATTTTTTTATACTTTGGTCATCATACTTTGATCTTACAAATACATGCTTAGTACTGTTAGAAAGGTAAGAAGTGTGGGATTCAATAAGACTACTACAGAGATATAGCAGACCCCCAAATATTTAGACAAAAATGGGGATTGGGTTGATACACAGCCCATGCTAAAAAAAACATCTCTAGCTGAAAGGTATAATCCACCCCAGGGATTGTGCAACGTGCCATGCATTGTTTTACAGATAGCAGTAGGAGATCACATGACGTCTCTTGGCCAGTTGAAACCAGTTTATTCTGGTTTGGGTCAGAATGTCTGAACGGATTTTCCAGACTGACATCTTAGAATGAGGGATGTTACGTTTTGGTACCGGAGCTCCGAGGCATGCGTCCAAATCGCTAAGTTCAAAGTAGTGTGCCGATGCCTGTATGACTTTATCACAAGCACGTGATTAATGGCGTCCAAAGCTTTATTTATTTTGGTAGAAGACAAAAGGCTACTCTGAGCATGCACTATGGCGTGTGGGATGTCATCTTTAATAATTAATGCCACTAGTGTACACTGTGTTGATCAAAGCCTTGCGTAATTAACTTATTTTCGACACAATTGTCTGGAAAGCGTTAATGCTTCAGGAAGCTGTGTTTGTAGCAATCTGCAGAAGTGGGACCAAGTCACTATTATTCAAGTCACAAGAAAGTCTCAAGTCACAAGGTCCGAGTCTCAAGTCGAGTCCCAAGTAGAACGGTTCAAGACTCTAGTGAAGTCCACGTTGTGCATTCTAAGAGTAAGTCAAGTCTAGTCAAGTCACGTTTTCTAGTCTCAAGTAAAGGAAAAAAAAATCTATACATGCAACGATTTCTTTAACTATAAACCTTTGTCCATTATTTTGTCTACGACATATTTTTATTAGCCTATGTAATTGAAAAACAGGGACCTTGTATCAGTCGTAAGGGCATGAAATCAGCAGAAGGCAAGGCAGGTTGACGTGCTCAGACAGTACATTTATTTACAGGTCTTGATAATTCAATGGTGAAAGAGCCATATCATACAAAATATACAAGTAGATTTACCAAATGTAGACGGACACAGGTAGAGAGCCAGACTGTGCCAGCCTCCCCTTGAGAAACCAAACTGAATCTTTCTAACAGGAGCTAAAACAGGTAGGCCTACATAATATGAGCACTTGGCCCCCAGGGCCATACAATTACCCTATTGGCAACTGCAACTAATGAACTGGTTCTACAATGTAAAAGGTAATTTACACATCCATTGTTACTTTGGTACATTGGACTTTTCCTATTGTGAACGATGAGCAAAACAGCACATGTGGAAGACGCATACAAGGTCATGTGGATAGAGAAGGAAACGCATTGTTTTACAATTGGGCGGCCAGGTAGCTTAGAGCGTTGGGCCAGTAACTGAAAAGTCGCTGTTTCGAATACTCAAGGTGAAAAAACCTGTTGATGTGTCCTTGAGCAAGGAACTTAACCCTAATTTGCTCCAGGGGCTGACCCTGTAGTTGGGCCGTCATTGTAAATAAGAATTTGTTCTTAACTGACTTGCCTAGATACATTTTTAAAAAACAATTACCATCAGGGTGTACCCTTTCCATGCATCCTAAATGTTTGCGCTTTTGGTGACTTGACCTACTTACATACTCTATGAATATGTCCATAGCTCATGATTTAGGGCCTTTATTTGAGTTCGATTTCCAGTGTTATCCAATAAAACCTAATATAATATTTTGAACACTAATAAGTGCATATAGTTTACACCAATTACACGGACCTCTTATTGCATAACACCTCATATAGTATTTTATTTAATCATTACACCAAGAGGTCCGTCAGTTTGTTTTTTTATACGCGTGATGTCAGAACGCGATCCCCAGCTAGGTTTCCATCCAATTGGGAACATATTTTCATGGTAATATTCTAGAACCCTCGTAAAGAATATCTGTCCATTTTTCCTCCAGTGGTGTGTTTACACCAAATGGACCCGTTGTGGATAAAGATCAATGTGTGATGATGCAGTGCACACAAAAATACGTTTTCATCTATACAAATCTAAATTCAAATCTAAAACTCAATACGTTACCATGAATTTTCAACTCTACCAATAGTTTTGTCACAAAAACTGTTTTATTAAATATGCCTACTCTGGTCTTGGCACATGCGCTATAGCCAACAGCAGGTAGATACAGTGCGGGTAGGCTGTGTGGGTAGGCTGTGTGGGTAGATACAGTGTGGGTAGGCTGTGTGGGTAGTCTAGTCTACATGATCAGATTATTATGGATAATAAGATCATATTTTTATTTGTCAAACGGCAGTCAAGCATCGATCATCATGTCCCCAGAATAAGACCCTGGATATACAGTATATTGGGAAGGAGCATCAATACCGCCCATGGTTTCCCGAGTCCTCGTGGGAGGACCACACACCATATCATCGCGTGACTCCATGTTTACTTCGATATGACGCTCATTATATAAATATTTGTGCATAAAAGCATTTCCACCGCCATTTCTTGCATAATTAATTTTACAGACACAAAAGGATCCCACCATATCAATATAATTTTACCGAAACTTCCTGTTTCCACTACAGCTATGATGATTTTTTAAATACAATATAGCTCATCTCTACCTATAGGCTATTTATAATTATTTTCAAACAAGTTTTATTTAACAACAGTTTGAATTCATGTGTGTTCCTTCGTCTAATTAATTCACATAGAAGTAGCCCATTTCACTGTGGTGGACAATTTATGTTTGAGGTTTTACTGAGCAGAATGGGGACCTGAAGGAAAATAGGGAGTGTCATGCTTTTTTCAATTTCAGTCAAGGGCAGAGTTTAGTCTTTTTTAAATCTAGTCCAGGGGTGGGTCATGTAATTTATAGTTGATAAAATATTAATATTTGTCAGTGTTTTAGAATGAGTTGCTTATTTGTGCCAGATGCTGCGCAACATCAAGGTCTCCATCACATGATCCATAGCCTATAGACTATTGGCTACAAAATGCATGGTGCAAAGTTATATTTCTAAGATGGCTGCTGGGATGGTGTAAATCAAACTGGGCTGCACTACACAATGCAGTGTATTATCCAACACTGAGCCTCTGCCTGCTCTTGCTGCTAATCAAAACCCTGCTTAACCAATGGCTGTTCAGGAGGAGAGTCAAAGGCTTCTTCCGAAAATAATTTCTGATTAGGCCTAGTTCAAGAAATTGCTTGCGGACTAGCCTATAGCCTATGTTCTGTTCAGCTTGAGAAGTAGAGTGCGAAGATGAGAAGGAGGACTGGAGGTCAACTTTGACAGGGTATACCATAGGCCTACCTTTTATTAAAGAAAATGCAAAAACCACAGGCCTACACCTTGTTAGTTTAAGATTCAGAAGAAAATAAAACGGATCTGATTATATAAAATGATCTATAGCAGAGCATTGGTCCGCAATGCTTTATGCTAGAAACAATCTGTAAAACACTAGAGAAGACGTGACTCCGATGCATATGGGGCTCCTGAGTGGTGCAGCGGTCGAAGGCTCTGCATCTCAGTGGAAGAGGTGTCACTACAGACCCTGGTTTGAATCAAGGCTACATCACACCTGGCTGTGATTGTGAGTCCCATAAGGTGGCGTACAATTGGCCCAACATCGCCCGGGTTTGGCCGGGGTGGGCAACTGACTTGGTTACATAAAGAAAAATGAGTTCCTGCTGTAGGAAAATGCTATCATTACAATGACATATCTTTTAACAATACATATATCACAAGTCCCTTCTTTGATGGCTTAGTTAGGAACCTCCTGGTTTACAGGTCACATTATGCTGGCTTGCAAAGTGATATGAATCCAGACAGAGTTATGGCATCCAACATATGGACATTTAATTTACCCACAACGTGCATTCAGAATGACTGTCAGGGTTAGGAACAACCATTTCAGTAATGGATGCCATAAATCCAACTAACTGATTGGATTAGTTTAGAAAATGGCATGTTATTTATTTTGTGTAGCATAATATGAATCAATCAATTTACATGTAAAAACATTGATTAAAAACAATCCCAAAAAGTACATTTACAGGGCTCTCCAACCCTGTTCCACCTGATTCTAATAACTAGCTGGTTGAAAAGCTGAACCAGGTTAGTTACAACTAGGGTTGGAGTGAAAACCTACAGGAGGGTAGCTCTCCAGGAACAGGGTGAGCCCTGGAGTAAAACGTACACAACCAAAATCTCATACTCAACACTGGTTATTAACACCAACACTGGGTTTCTTTTACACCACTGAGTATTCATTTTGTGTATTAAACTCCTGCATCAACACTAAAATGCTACAGTGAAAAATCAACACTAGGTAACACAATCAAAATGTGTGAATCAAAATTTGTGAATCAAAATGTGTGATTCAAAATTTGTGAATCAAAATGTTGTGAACGTCTAAATCTTTTGGCCATTTGAACAGTGTCCACCCTATCGACAAGGGGAGATGGTTTATGAAAAAGCAAAGTAAGTAATGTAAACTTATTATCAGTAGCTACCAGTAAATCGGCCACTGTAGTCATAAGAGTTATGTAGTCCTCCCTCAGTTCCAAGTATCGCCTGAAGAGAATGTCGTTAAACCCAAAGTGAGTGACAATTGTGCCAATATTACAGTAATTGTCTAATATTGGCACCAATATTAGTTGGGGCTTTGAGCCAGGCTAGCCTGCCTCCCCGCAATGGATGGCGTTGAGAGGTGCGATAGGCTGGCGGTATGGACAGAGATTGTAGCCAGTGTCCAGCTGCCAGCTATTTGTAAAATCCCAGGATCAGAGCTGACTCCCAGGACTGGTAGGTCCACCTCCAGCCGGGCAAAACTGTTTGATAGCCGGATCGGTTATTCCAGGGTAGATGGAGGCCGACCAGACTGCCTCCCTCCCGACTTCCTATGCCTGGCTAGTGTCCATTCTCCCAGGGGCAGCGGAGTTAAGCTTACCATCTGTCCGGTGCAGTGGAACAAATCAGTTCCTCCCGAATCACCAACAGCCTGGCTGTAGGAGGCGCGCAAGACTGTGATGCAGCTAGGTCAACTGGAGAATCTCTTCCCGAAGCTCCTTGATGGTGAAGCATTTAGGGCAGATTAGTCCATCGATTCGTTTTGCCCTTTCTCCCTCCTCCTGTGTGGAAATCATCTCGCACCTATCACATTTGGGTCTAGACATGTATAAAAACACTGGTAGGCTAGAACTGTTAGCCTGCTAGCCAGTGGGCTCCAAAATTGGGTCAGGTTGGAGCAATCCCAGCCACAGTGACTAACCGTGACGCAAGCTTCTAAAACGGTGTAGATAAAAATGGTAATCCAAACGCTAACCTAAATGATACAAAGAAATAAAGGTACCTTAGGTAAAACATTTTATTTTACTAAAACAAGCTAAGAATGCACACGGCAAACTAGGACAACACACCAACCGGATGTGACATGAGGAAGTTCAGGCCATCTGGTGCCTCCCTGGAATGAGACCTCCTCTCAGAGCGTATTAGCCTCTGGTGGCCCCCAGTGTGTGTGTGGGTGTGTGTCCATGTCCGTGTCCAGATACTTTGTAGTTTTCTGTTGGCCACACTGTCACTACAGAAAACACAGAAAGCACACAAACACACACCCATCCACACCAAAGGGATCACTCCAGATCCAAGGCAAAATTTCACGTTTGTGCAGGTTCCCACGACTTCGGGAGATGTCGTCAAAACTGGGGCACAAAAAATAAACTGGGGTTGAACTCACAGATTTCAGAGCCGAAGCTTATGGCTTAGAGCATTGATCCACAACAATTTAGCAAGACCAGTTGGAACTAAAGTTTTAACCCTATCCCAATCCTTAACTTAACCAGTCAGAATTGATGCCTAAACATAAACCTTGAGTTGTTTCTGTGTGTCTATGTTTTACACGTTTGTCTAAGAACGTCGTGAGAGATGAAGTCAGTTTATTCGTCAAAAACAGACGTTTGTCTAAGGACGTCGGGTCATGAAGTCAGACTGTAAAATCTTGTTACCCACACAAAAACTGTCATGTCACATCACAACAGAAGGTCGTGACATCACAACAGGAAGTCATGTGACATCACAATAGAAAGTTGTCACATCACAACAGAAAGTCATGTGACATCACAACAGAAAGTCATGTCACATCACAACAGAAAGTCATGTGACATCACAACAGAAAGTCATGTCACATCACAACAGAAAGTCATGTGACATCATGTGACATCACAACAGAGAGTCGTGACTTCACAACAGGAAGTCATGTCACATCACAACAGGAAGTCATGTGACATCACAACAGAATGGCGGAAGCTTAATGTTTTTCCTCCTCAAATCTCATCGATACCTTTTATTTCTTGCACCGCTCATCATCGTCTGTCTCTTACTTCCTCTTTGTCTCTTTATCTGGGAGGTAATCCATCCAGTGTTGTACGGGCTAAGAAAGAAGGTTGTCATGTTTTGTACATGGAGTTCTTTTGATGTAACCCTGAACTAACAATGAAGCCTAGTGGTTGGAGTGTTGACCCAGTAACCGAAAGCTCGCTGGTTCGAATACCCAAGCCGACAGTGCCCAGTCCGTGTCCGGCTTCCAGATGCCCATAGGCATCTCTAAGGCTGACAGGTTTAGGAGGTTGGTTAAGTAGTCTAGCAGACTCTATGTGGTGTCATTAGTGTTGGTTCCCAATTAGAGGCAGCTGCATTGCGTTGTCTCTAATTGGGGACCTATTTAGTGTGTTCTCTTTTCCACCTGTGTGTGGATCATTGTTTGTATGTTAGTGTCCATTGTGTGAGCCGACATGTATGTTACGGGTTGCTGTATTCTGTTGTTGTTTTCTCCGTTCACTTTCTAATAAACATATTGAACGTTGATTGCGCTGCTCCTTCATCTCCTCTGTCAGCTTTGAGTTGATGTTATAGTTTGTTACACTCAACAGTGCCAGTAAATCAAAATGTGTTCTTACCAAATATACTGTTATATTTAAAACAGTGAATATTAGAGTCTCTAGTCTCTCGCCTTTTCCCCTCAGGAGACTGAAAAGATTTGGCCTGGGTCCTCAAATACTCAAAAAGTTCTACAGCTGCACCATCGAGAGCATCCTGACTGGTTGCATCACTGCCTGGTGTGGCAACTGCTCAGCCTTCTACCGCAAGGCATTACAGAGGGTAGTGTGTACGGCCCAGTACATCACTGGGGCCAAGCTTCCTGCCATCCAGGACCTGTATACCAGGCGGTGTCAGAGAAAGGCCCTAAAAATTGTCAAAGACTCCAGCCACCCTGGTCATAGACTGTTTTCTCGGCTTCCACACGGCAAGCGATACCAGAGCGCCAGGTCCAAAAGGCTTCTTTACAGCTTCTGCCCCCAAGTCATAAGACTCCTGAACAGCTAATCAAATGGCTACCCGGACTATTTGCACTGTTCCCCCTAATCAGATGAAAACAATGTGACTGGTTGTGTTTATCCCACATATAAAATAAATAAAAGTTAAATGATAAATATTGAATCTATAA
Source organism: Thymallus thymallus (assembly GCA_023634145.1). NCBI lineage: Eukaryota > Metazoa > Chordata > Actinopteri > Salmoniformes > Salmonidae > Thymallus > Thymallus thymallus. The sequence continues at coordinate 1,979,176 of CM042404.1, read as the reverse complement.
TGAAGCGTTAGGTTCTAGGTGCGTGAGAAAAGCCACGGGATTGGAGAGGAGGCAGGCTTGCATTAAGCTTTCCTGAATAACTGGGCCTGCCGGGGGGGGGGGGGGGACAGTGCAAATTCACACGCCTTGACTTTTTCAGAATTTTGTTGTGTTACAGCCTGCATTTAAAGTTGATTAAATTTACGGAGAGGAAGAAAACTGCTCAGTAATTTCACCATGAGGCCAATGGTGACTTTAAAACAGTTACAGAGTTTAATGGCTGTGAGGAGAAAACTGACATTGAAGTTACTCCACAATACTAACCTAAATGACAGAGTGAAAAGAAGGAAGCCTGTACAGAAAAACAAAATTCTAAAACATGCATCCTGTTTGCAATAAATCTTTATGTCCTGAATGCAAAGCATTATGTTTGGGGCAAATCCAACAACACATCACTGAGTACCACTCTCCATATGTTCAAGCATGGTGGTGGATGCAGCATGTGATGGGTTTGCATATCATCGGCAAGGACTGGGGAGTTTTTTTAAAGATAAAAATAATTCATTTCCAACAGACACTGGGAGACAAATTCACCTTTCAGCAGGACAATAACCTAAAACACAAGGCCAGATATACACTGGAGTTACTGACCAATATAACATAGAATGTTTGTTAGGGGCCTAGTTACAATTTTGACTTAAATCAGCTCGAAAATCTATGGCAAGACTTGAAAATTGCTGTATAGTTTGAATAAATTAAAAAATATGTGCAAACATTGTACAATCCAGGTGTGCAAAGCTCTTAGAGACTTACCCAGAAAGCCTCACAGCTGTAATCTCTAATAATGGTGATTCTAACATGTATTGTCTTAGGGGTGTGAACAGGTAGCCCCGTGGTTAGAGTGTTGGGCCAGTAACTGAAAGGTTGCTGGATCGAATCCCTGAGCTGACAAGGTAAAAATCTGTCGTTCTGCCCCTGAACAAGGCAGTTAACCCACTGTTCCTAGGCTGTCATTGAAAATAAGAATTTGTTCTTAACCGACTTGCCTAGTAAAATAAAGGTATAAAAAAATGTATGTAAATGAGATATTTCTGTATTAAATTTTCAATACATTTGCTAAAATGTCTAAAAACATGTTCTCACTAGGTGAGATAGCTGAGATAAAAAATATATTCAAGTTATTTTGAATTCAGGCTGTAACACAACAAAATGTGGAATAAGTCAAGGGGTGTGAATACTTTCTGAAGGCCCTGTATGTGGCCACATTATTATAGGATGCCTTGGGAGAATGAGGATCTGTCTGCAACAGACAGCGCATTCAGTATCAGAAGTAAACATACAGCCAGACTGGTCTGCTACTGTGCCTTTCTACTAGACCCACAACATTATAATAATTGTACAACTGACTTAACTTCGCTGGAACCCAGGAAGAGTAGCTGTTGCCTTGGCAGGAACAAATGGGAATCACAGATACAAACATACAATACTCAAATCACAGGGCTTTTGAGCTGTTATTAAAATGACTTAGACTAGAATGTTGAACTCACTTGAAAATAATAATGCAATTGTTGTTGTAGGATAGTCTATGTAGAATAGTCTATGTAGAATAGTCTATGTAGGATAGTCTATGTAGAATAGTCTATGTAGGATAGTCTATGTAGGATAGTCTATGTAGGATAGTCTATGTAGGATAGTCTATGTAGGATAGTCTATGTAGAATAGTCTATGTAGGATAGTGTATGTAGGATAGTCTATGTAGGATAGTCTATGTAGGATAGTCTATGTAGAATAGTCTATGTAGGATAGTCTATGTAGGATAGTCTATGTAGGATAGTCTATGTAGAATAGTCTATGTAGGATAGTCTATGTAGGATAGTCTATGTAGGATAGTCTATGTAGGATAGTCTATGTAGGATAGTCTATGTAGGATTGTAGGATAGTCTATGTAGGATAGTCTATGTAGGATAGTCTATGTAGGATAGTCTATGTAGGATAGTCTATGTAGGATAGTCTATGTAGGATAGTCTATGTAGAATAGTCTATGTAGGATAGTGTATGTAGGATAGTCTATGTAGGATAGTCTATGTAGGATAGTCTATGTAGGATAGTCTATGTAGAATAGTCTATGTAGGATAGTCTATGTAGGATAGTCTATGTAGGATTGTAGGATAGTCTATGTAGGATAGTCTATGTAGGATAGTCTGTAGGATAGTCTATGTAGAATAGTCTATGTAGGATAGTCTATGTAGGGTAGTCTATGTAGGATAGTCTATGTAGGATAGTCTATGTAGGATAGTCTATGTAAGATAGTCTATGTAGGATAGTCTATGTAGGATAGTCTATGTAGGATAGTCTATGTAGAATAGTCTATGTAGAATAGTCTATGTAGGATAGTCTATGTAGGATAGTCTATGTAGGATAGTCTATTTAGGATAGTCTATGTAGGATAGTCTATGTAGAATAGTCTATGTAGGATAGTCTATGTAGGATAGTCTATGTAGGATAGTCTATTTAGGATAGTCTATGTAGGATAGTCTATGTAGGATAGTCTATGTAGGATAGTCTATGTAGGATAGTCTATGTAGGATAGTCTATGTAGGATAACTGTATTGTCCCTAAACAACATCAACAGCTGTGTGTCTCATGACTTCTCCACTGCCTATCAGCTATTTGTTCTTGTGGATTCATATTGAAAATTTATGGTCACTCAACATCCACTGTGAAATTAAACTTTTCCAGTTTATTTGCAACATTTATTTGCCACATGTACAGGATACAACAGGTATAAAACAGTACAGTGAAATTCTTACCTTGAGAGCACTTTCCCGACAATGCAGTGATAATAATAATAATAATACAAATAATAATTTAAAATAAAACAAAAAATAAAAGTACAAATAAAACCCCACAAAAAACTATGATGTGAGTTAAAGAAACATAGGAATGTATATACAGGTCAGTAGTCAGTACCTTATTCAATGTACAGGGGTACTGAGTGGTTGTATATACAGGTCAGTGTCAGTACCTTATTCAATGTACAGGGGTACTGGAGTGGTTCTATATACAGGTCAGTGTCAGTACCTTATTCAATGTACAGGGGTACTGGAGTGGTTGTATATACAGGTCAGTGTCAGTACCTTATTCAATGTACAGGGGTACTGGAGTGGTTGTATATACAGGTCAGTGTCAGTACCTTATTCAATGTACAGGGGTACTGAGTGGTTGTATATACAGGTCAGTGTCAGTACCTTATTCAATGTACAGGGGTGCTGGAGTGATTGTATATACAGGTCAGTACCTTATTCAATGTACAGGGGTACTGGAGTGGTTGTATATACAGGTCAGTGTCAGTACCTTATTCAATGTACAGGGATACTGGAGTGGTTGTATATACAGGTCAGGGTCAGTACCTTATTCAATGTACAGGGGTACTGAGTGGTTGTATATACAGGTCAGTGTCAGTACCTTATTCAATGTACAGGGGTACTGGAGTGGTTGTATATACAGGTCAGTGTCAGTACCTTATTCAATGTACAGGGGTACTGAGTGGTTGTATATACAGGTCAGTGTCAGTACCTTATTCAATGTACAGGGGTACTGGAGTGGTTGTATATACAGGTCAGTGTCAGTACCATATTCAATGTACAGGGATACTGGAGTGGTTGTATATACAGGTCAGTGTCAGTACCTTATTCAATGTACAGGGGTACTGAGTGGTTGTATATACAGGTCAGTGTCAGTACCTTATTCAATGTACAGGGGTACTGGAGTGGTTGTATATACAGGTCAGTGTCAGTACCTTATTCAATGTACAGGGGTGCTGGAGTGGTTGTATATACAGGTCAGTACCTTATTCAATGTACAGGGGTACTGGAGTGGTTGTATATACAGGTCAGTACCTTATTCAATGTGCAGGGGTACTGGAGTGGTTGTATATACAGGTCAGTGTCAGTACCTTATTCAATGTTTTTATACGGAAATGTTGTTAAAATAGTGCTCCCTTACTTTATTTTTCTCCATGAATCCATGAGAAACATGGAAAAAATTGCAAATGTAATTACATTTCAGAGAAACTGTTGTTTGTCATGGAAAGAGCAGGTGTTCTTAATGTTTTGGACGCTCAGTGTGTATAAACACACACGCACACACACACACACACACACACACACACACACACACACACACTACTGTGCTGTAATTTTAAAACATACCTGCACTGAAAGCTAGAATCAATCTTCTGCACTGAATGGGCAGCAGAATCCCTCAACATCCCTTGTCTTGACCAGGTTAAGGTCTTCTAAAGTGTTAACTCAAATCTTTTCATGAGGGAGTCCAGTAGATCCTCTCGGAGCAATGGCATAGCCTTCTTTATCAATACTGCGATGTGCTCCATAGTGGCATTTGCTTAAGGAGGAGTTGCAGCCTAGCACGCCTGTGGTAATGTAACAGGAGCATAATCAATCACTTCATCATGGTTTTTACAAATAACGTTACTGGAACTATTTTTCTCCATCTGATAGACAAGAAGCTCAGGTACCCACTTCGCTGTTTTTTCTCAAGGCACAAGGAGGACTGTTTTTTCACTTTTCGCTACAATACAAGCTATCTGCCCTAACTGCAACTGTCCTTTGACATAACACAACAGGACAAGCATTCTTTTTGACATAACACAACAGGACAAGCATTCTTTTTGACATAACACAACAGGACAAGCATTATTTTTGACATAACACAACAGGACAAGCATTCTTTTTGACATAACACAACAGGACAAGCATTCTTTTTTACATAACACAACAGGACAAGCATTCTTTTTTACATAACACAACAGAACAAGCATTCCTTTTGACATAACACAACAGGACAAGCATTCTTTTTGACATAACACAACAGGACAAGCATTATTTTTGACATAACACAACAGGACAAGCATTATTTTTGACATAACACAACAGGACAAGCATTCCTTTTGACATAACACAACAGGAAAAGCATTCCTTTTGACATAACACAACAGCAACAGGACAAGCATTCTTTTTGACATAACACAACAGGACAAGCATTCTTTTTGACATAACACAACAGGACAAGCATTCCTTTTGACATAACACAACAGGACAAGCATTCCTTTTGACATAACACAACAGGACAAGCATTATTTTTGACATAACACAACAGGACAAGCATTCCTTTTGACATAACACAACAGGACAAGCATTCCTTTTGACATAACACAACAGGACAAGCATTCCTTTTGACATAACACAACAGGACAAGCATTCTTTTTGACATAACACAACAGGACAAGCATTCCTTTTGACATAACACAACAGGACAAGCATTATTTTTGACATAACACAACAGGACAAGCATTCTTTTTGACATAACACAACAGGACAAGCATTCCATTTGACATAACACAACAGGACAAGCATTCCTTTTGACATAACACAACAGGACAAGCATTCTTTTTGACATAACACAACAGGACAAGCATTCTTTTTGACATAACATAACAGGACAAGCATTCTTTTTGACATAACACAACAGGACAAGCATTCTTTTTGACATAACACAACAGGACAAGCATTCCATTTGACATAACACAACAGGACAAGCATTCTTTTTGACATAACACAACAGGACAAGCATTCTTTTTGACATAACATAACAGGACAAGCATTCCATTTGCATACAGTGTGCCTCGGACTGTGACTATCAGTAACAGCTCCATGAGTAAAGTCCATGAGCGCATCCCTCACGCAGCTGGATAGAAGGTGGTTTAGTCTAAGTCCTGGACCTGAGGGCAAAACATACTGCCACTATTTTTGATAGGCCTGAAATAGCTGATGTCTATCTGCAAGTGAATTGGTCACGTTTAAAACATTTTTTACTTGACCTGATCTTGTGAAGTAACTGTGCTTACTTTCAAAGCACATAGCCCAAGTGTGTATGAGTGGACCAAATGTTTAAGTCAGTTCAGTGTAGTGTAGTGCAGCAGGTAGTGGTGTTTAGGTCGTTGCTCATCTTCCATCAGTTCCTTCCTTCGCCTGAGACTCTGAGAGGGGAAAAGACCAATTCAACCAACTCCCTCAGCAGAATTAC
>CM042404.1:1953092-1968092 GCA_023634145.1 Thymallus thymallus | reverse complement strand
CCCCCTGTCTCAGCCTCCAGTATCTATGCTGCAATAGTGTGTCAGGGGGCTAGGGTCAGTTTGTTACATCTGATGTTATTATCCGGTGTCGTGTGTGAATTTAAGTATGCTCCCTCTAATTCTCTCTCTCTCCCACTCTACCTCCCCTCCCGGAGGACCTGAGCCTACCCAGAGGACCATGCTTCAGGACCACCTGCCCTGATGACTCCTAGCTGTCCCCAGTCCACCTGGTCGTGCTGCTGCACCGGTTTTAACTCTTCTGCCTGCGGTTATGGAACCCTGACCTGTTCATTGGACGTGCCACCTTGTCCCAGACCTGCTATTTTCATCTCTCTCTCTCTCTACCGCACCTGCACTCTATCCCACCGCACCTGCGCTCTCTACCGCATCTAAATGCCTGGCTATGAAAAGCCAAGTGACATTCACTCCTGATGTGTTCACCTGTTGCAACTTCTACAACCACTATGATTATTATTTGACCCTGCTGGTCATCTATGAACGTTTGAACATCTTGGAGAAAGAACTGGCCTTAATGGCCATGAATTATTATAATCTCAGAAGAGGACTGGCCACCCCTCAGAGCCTGGTTCCTCTCTAGATTTCTTCCTAGGTTTTGCCTTTCTAGGGAGTTTTTCCTAAACACCGTGCTTCTACATCTGCATAGCTTGCTGTTTGGGGTTTTAGGCTGGGTTTCTGTATAGCACTTTGTGACATCGACTGATGTAAAAAGGGCTTTATAAATACATTTGATTTGATTTGAGGAGGAGGAGGAAGGTGAAGAGGAGGAGGAAGGTGAAGAGACCGAGGAGGAGGAGCAAGGTGAATAGGAGGAGGAGGAAGGTGAATAGAGAGAGGAGGAGGAAGAGGAGAAGGAGGAAGGTGAAGAGACAGAGGAGGAGGAAGGTGAAGAGACAGTGAGAGAGGAGAAAGGTAAAGAATGAGTATCATGAAGAACATGATATCAGTAGAGAACGTGGGAGGGAGGAGTGTGTAGGATGTAAACTGCAAGAGCAAGGACTACCAGAAGTGTGTGTGTGTGTGTGTGTGTGTGTGTGTGTGCGTGTGTGTTTTGTGTGTGTGTGTATGTGTGTTTGTGTGTGTGTGCGTGCGCGTGTCTGTGTGTGCGCGTGTCTGTGTGTGTGTGTTTGTGTGTGTGTTTGTGCGTGTGTGTGTGTGTGTGTGCGTGTGTGTGTGTGTTTTGTGTGTGTGTGTATGTGTGTTTGTGTGTGTGTGCGTGCGCGTGTCTGTGTGCGTGTGTGTGTGTGTGTGTGTGCGTGTGTGTGACTATAGTTCTGTGAACGCCATGACCAAGCCCTACCAAAAATCAATATGAAGAATATAAAAAGAAGAGAACCTTAGAAGAGCCTCAAAGAGAGAGAGAACATACGTGAGATCTCAATGTCAGCTCCTATAGATTTTCCTCATCTCTCTCTCTCTCTTTCTGTCTCTTGCTCTCGCTCTTTCTTTCTTCATATGATCAGTTTAGAATTGCTATCAATAGAATAGCCTCTCTCATGAATGTGTGTGTGTGGGTGTGCGTTTGTGTGATCAGTAATAAAGACAGTTTGACTAAATATAGATAATAATTAACCTGTTTCATCCACACTCCTAAAGGATACTAATTGAAAGGCAAAACCCCAGCAGGTGTTCCATTTCCCTGTCTCCCTCTCTTCCCAGCTTGTTCCTGTCTCCCTCTCTTTCCAGCTTGTTCCTGTCTCCCTCTCTTTCCAGCTTGTTCCTGTCTCCCTCTCTTTCCAGCTTGTTCCTGTCTCCCTCTCTTTCCAGCTTGTTCCTGTCTCCACACCTTTCCAGCTTGTTCCTGTCTCCACACCTTTCCAGCTTGTTCCTGTCTCCCTCTCTTTCCAGCTTGTTCCTTTCTCCACACCTTTCCAGCTTGTTCCTGTCTCCACACCTTTCCAGCTTGTTCCTGTCTCCACACCTTTCCAGCTTGTTCCTGTCTCCACACCTTTCCAGCTTGTTCCTGTCTCCACACCTTTCCAGCTTGTTCCTGTCTCCACACCTTTCCAGTTGTTCCTGTCTCCACACCTTTCCAGCTTGTTCCTGTCTCCACACCTTTCCTGTCTCCACCCAGACTTTCCAGCTTGTTCCTGTCTCCACCCAGACTTTCCAGCTTGTTCCTGTCTCCACCCAGACTTTCCAGCTTGTTCCTGTCTCCACCCAGACTTTCCAGCTTGTTCCTGTCTCCACCCAGACTTTCCAGCTTGTTCCTGTCTCCAACCAGACCTTCCAGCTTGTTCCTGTCTCCACCCAGACTTTCCAGCTTGTACCTGTCTCCACCCAGACCTTCCAGCTTGTTCCTGTGTGTGTGTGTGGGTGTGTGTGAAGAGGCAGATAGTGTGTGTGTGTGTGAAGAGGCAGACAGTTTGTCAGAAAGAGTGGGGGTGGGGGTGTACATGCGTGGTTAACGACTTTTTAGGGAGGGTTGAAATGGCTCTGAGCTTTTAGTGTGTGTTCATTACCAGCCATTCTCAGTTTAAACACACTCACACACACACACACACACACACATATACACACACAAACACAAACACAAACACACACACACACACATACACATACACATACACACACACAAACACACACATATACACATACATACACACACAGAGGGTGACCCAATGGCAGCTGTGGTTCTCACACCCCACTGCATGGAGAATGGACATCATTTACTGCTTCAATTAGCCACCATAAACACACTCCTCTCTCATCCCTCTCTACTCCTCCTCCTCTTCCTCCTCTCCTCTCTCTCCTCCTCTCCTTCTCTCTCTCCCTTCTTCTCCCCTCATCAAGTGTTTGGGACTAATGTCATATCTAGACTAAATCATGTGTTTGGGACTAATGTCATATCTAGACTAAATCATGTGTTTGGGACTAATGTCATATCTAGTCTAAAAGGTTATAATGTGTTTGGGACTAATGTCATATCTAGTCTAAAAGGTTATAATGTGTTTGGGACTAATGTCATATCTAGTCTAAAAGGTTATAATGTGTTTGGGACTAATGTCATATCTAGTCTTAAAGGTTGTAATGTGTTTGGGACTAATGTCATATCTAGACTAAAAGGTTATAATGTGTTTGGGACTAATGTCATATCTAGTCTTAAAGGTTATAATGTGTTTGGGACTAATGTCATATCTAGACTAAAAGGTTATAATGTGTTTGGGACTAATGTCATATCTAGTCTAAAAGGTTATAATGTGTTTGGGACTAATGTCATATCTAGTCTAAAAGGTTATAATGTGTTTGGGACTAATGTCATATCTAGTCTTAAAGGTTATAATGTGTTTGGGACTAATGTCATATCTAGTCTAAAAGGTTATAATGTGTTTGGGACTAATGTCATATCTAGTCTAAAAGGTTATAATGTGTTTGGGACTAATGTCATATCTAGTCTTAAAGGTTATAATGTGTTTGGGACTAATGTCATATCTAGACTAAATCATGTGTTTGGGACTAATGTCATATCTAGACTAAAAGGTTATAATGTGTTTGGGACTAATGTCATATCTAGTCTAAAAGGTTATAATGTGTTTGGGACTAATGTCATATCTAGTCTAAAAGGTTATAATGTGTTTGGGACTAATGTCATATCTAGACTAAATCATGTGTTTGGGACTAATGTCATATCTAGTCTAAAAGGTTATAATGTGTTTGGGACTAATGTCATATCTAGTCTAAAAGGTTATAATGTGTTTGGGACTAATGTCATATCTAGTCTAAAAGGTTATAATGTGTTTGGGACTAATGTCATATCTAGTCTAAAAGGTTATAATGTGTTTGGGACTAATGTCATATCTAGTCTAAAAGGTTATAATGTGTTTGGGACTAATGTCATATCTAGTCTTAAAGGTTATAATGTGTTTGGGACTAATGTCATATCTAGACTAAATCATTTGTTTGGGACTAATGTCATATCTAGACTAAAAGGTTATAATGTGTTTGGGACTAATGTCATATCTAGTCTAAAAGGTTATAATGTGTTTGGGACTAATGTCATATCTAGTCTAAAAGGTTATAATGTGTTTGGGACTAATGTCATATCTAGTCTAAAAGGTTATAATGTGTTTGGGACTAATGTCATATCTAGACTAAAAGGTTATAATGTGTTTGGGACTAATGTCATATCTAGTCTAAAAGGTTATAATGTGTTTGGGACTAATGTCATATCTAGTCTAAAAGGTTATAATGTGTTTGGGACTAATGTCATATCTAGACTAAAAGGTTATAATGTGTTTGGGACTAATGTCATATCTAGTCTAAAAGGTTATAATGTGTTTGGGACTAATGTCATATCTAGTCTAAAAGGTTATAATGTGTTTGGGACTAATGTCATATCTAGTCTAAAAGGTTATAATGTGTTTGGGACTAATGTCATATCTAGTCTAAAAGGTTATAATGTGTTTGGGACTAATGTCATATCTAGTCTAAAAGGTTATAATGTGTTTGGGACTAATGTCATATCTAGTCTTAAAGGTTATAATGTGTTTGGGACTAATGTCATATCTAGTCTAAAAGGTTATAATGTGTTTGGGACTAATGTCATATCTAGTCTAAAAGGTTATAATGTGTTTGGGACTAATGTCATATCTAGTCTTAAAGGTTATAATGTGTTTGGGACTAATGTCATATCTAGTCTAAAAGGTTATAATGTGTTTGGGACTAATGTCATATCTAGTCTAAAAGGTTATAATGTGTTTGGGACTAATGTCATATCTAGTCTAAAAGGTTATAATGTGTTTGGGACTAATGTCATATCTAGTCTAAAAGGTTATAATGTGTTTGGGACTAATGTCATATCTAGTCTTAAAGGTTATAATGTGTTTGGGACTAATGTCATATCTAGTCTAAAAGGTTATAATGTGTTTGGGACTAATGTCATATCTAGTCTAAAAGGTTATAATGTGTTTGGGACTAATGTCATATCTAGTCTTAAAGGTTATAATGTGTTTGGGACTAATGTCATATCTAGTCTAAAAGGTTATAATGTGTTTGGGACTAATGTCATATCTAGACTAAATCATGTGTTTGGGACTAATGTCATATCTAGTCTTAAAGGTTATAATGTGTTTGGGACTAATGTCATATCTAGTCTTAAAGGTTATAATGTGTTTGGGACTAATGTCATATCTAGTCTTAAAGGTTATAATGTGTTTGGGACTAATGTCATATCTAGTCTAAAAGGTTATAATGTGTTTGGGACTAATGTCATATCTAGTCTTAAAGGTTGTAATGTGTTTGGGACTAATGTCATATCTAGTCTAAAAGGTTATAATGTGTTTGGGACTAATGTCATATCTAGTCTAAAAGGTTATAATGTGTTTGGGACTAATGTCATATCTAGTCTAAAAGGTTATAATGTGTTTGGGACTAATGTCATATCTAGTCTAAAAGGTTATAATGTGTTTGGGACTAATGTCATATCTAGTCTAAAAGGTTATAATGTGTTTGGGACTAATGTCATATCTAGTCTAAAAGGTTATAATGTGTTTGGGACTAATGTCATATCTAGTCTAAAAGGTTATAATGTGTTTGGGACTAATGTCATATCTAGTCTAAAAGGTTATAATGTGTTTGGGACTAATGTCATATCTAGTCTTAAAGGTTATAATGTGTTTGGGACTAATGTCATATCTAGACTAAATCATGTGTTTGGGACTAATGTCATATCTAGACTAAAAGGTTATAATGTGTTTGGGACTAATGTCATATCTAGTCTAAAAGGTTATAATGTGTTTGGGACTAATGTCATATCTAGTCTAAAAGGTTATAATGTGTTTGGGACTAATGTCATATCTAGACTAAATCATGTGTTTGGGACTAATGTCATATCTAGTCTAAAAGGTTATAATGTGTTTGGGACTAATGTCATATCTAGTCTAAAAGGTTATAATGTGTTTGGGACTAATGTCATATCTAGTCTAAAAGGTTATAATGTGTTTGGGACTAATGTCATATCTAGTCTAAAAGGTTATAATGTGTTTGGGACTAATGTCATATCTAGTCTAAAAGGTTATAATGTGTTTGGGACTAATGTCATATCTAGTCTTAAAGGTTATAATGTGTTTGGGACTAATGTCATATCTAGACTAAATCATTTGTTTGGGACTAATGTCATATCTAGACTAAAAGGTTATAATGTGTTTGGGACTAATGTCATATCTAGTCTAAAAGGTTATAATGTGTTTGGGACTAATGTCATATCTAGTCTAAAAGGTTATAATGTGTTTGGGACTAATGTCATATCTAGTCTAAAAGGTTATAATGTGTTTGGGACTAATGTCATATCTAGACTAAAAGGTTATAATGTGTTTGGGACTAATGTCATATCTAGTCTAAAAGGTTATAATGTGTTTGGGACTAATGTCATATCTAGTCTAAAAGGTTATAATGTGTTTGGGACTAATGTCATATCTAGACTAAAAGGTTATAATGTGTTTGGGACTAATGTCATATCTAGTCTAAAAGGTTATAATGTGTTTGGGACTAATGTCATATCTAGTCTAAAAGGTTATAATGTGTTTGGGACTAATGTCATATCTAGTCTAAAAGGTTATAATGTGTTTGGGACTAATGTCATATCTAGTCTAAAAGGTTATAATGTGTTTGGGACTAATGTCATATCTAGTCTAAAAGGTTATAATGTGTTTGGGACTAATGTCATATCTAGTCTTAAAGGTTATAATGTGTTTGGGACTAATGTCATATCTAGTCTAAAAGGTTATAATGTGTTTGGGACTAATGTCATATCTAGTCTAAAAGGTTATAATGTGTTTGGGACTAATGTCATATCTAGTCTTAAAGGTTATAATGTGTTTGGGACTAATGTCATATCTAGTCTAAAAGGTTATAATGTGTTTGGGACTAATGTCATATCTAGTCTAAAAGGTTATAATGTGTTTGGGACTAATGTCATATCTAGTCTAAAAGGTTATAATGTGTTTGGGACTAATGTCATATCTAGTCTAAAAGGTTATAATGTGTTTGGGACTAATGTCATATCTAGTCTTAAAGGTTATAATGTGTTTGGGACTAATGTCATATCTAGTCTAAAAGGTTATAATGTGTTTGGGACTAATGTCATATCTAGTCTAAAAGGTTATAATGTGTTTGGGACTAATGTCATATCTAGTCTTAAAGGTTATAATGTGTTTGGGACTAATGTCATATCTAGTCTAAAAGGTTATAATGTGTTTGGGACTAATGTCATATCTAGACTAAATCATGTGTTTGGGACTAATGTCATATCTAGTCTTAAAGGTTATAATGTGTTTGGGACTAATGTCATATCTAGTCTTAAAGGTTATAATGTGTTTGGGACTAATGTCATATCTAGTCTTAAAGGTTATAATGTGTTTGGGACTAATGTCATATCTAGTCTAAAAGGTTATAATGTGTTTGGGACTAATGTCATATCTAGTCTTAAAGGTTGTAATGTGTTTGGGACTAATGTCATATCTAGTCTAAAAGGTTATAATGTGTTTGGGACTAATGTCATATCTAGTCTAAAAGGTTATAATGTGTTTGGGACTAATGTCATATCTAGTCTAAAAGGTTATAATGTGTTTGGGACTAATGTCATATCTAGTCTTAAAGGTTATAATGTGTTTGGGACTAATGTCATATCTAGTCTAAAAGGTTATAATGTGTTTGGGACTAATGTCATATCTAGTCTAAAAGGTTATAATGTGTTTGGGACTAATGTCATATCTAGTCTAAAAGGTTATAATGTGTTTGGGACTAATGTCATATCTAGTCTAAAAGGTTATAATGTGTTTGGGACTAATGTCATATCTAGTCTTAAAGGTTGTAATGTGTTTGGGACTAATGTCATATCTAGTCTAAAAGGTTATAATGTGTTTGGGACTAATGTCATATCTAGTCTAAAAGGTTATAATGTGTTTGGGACTAATGTCATATCTAGTCTAAAAGGTTATAATGTGTTTGGGACTAATGTCATATCTAGTCTAAAAGGTTATAATGTGTTTGGGACTAATGTCATATCTAGTCTTAAAGGTTATAATGTGTTTGGGACTAATGTCATATCTAGTCTTAAAGGTTATAATGTGTTTGGGACTAATGTCATATCTAGTCTAAAAGGTTATAATGTGTTTGGGACTAATGTCATATCTAGACTAAATCATGTGTTTGGGACTAATGTCATATCTAGTCTAAAAGGTTATAATGTGTTTGGGACTAATGTCATATCTAGTCTAAAAGGTTATAATGTGTTTGGGACTAATGTCATATCTAGTCTTAAAGGTTATAATGTGTTTGGGACTAATGTCATATCTAGTCTAAAAGGTTATAATGTGTTTGGGACTAATGTCATATCTAGTCTAAAAGGTTATAATGTGTTTGGGACTAATGTCATATCTAGTCTAAAAGGTTATAATGTGTTTGGGACTAATGTCATATCTAGTCTAAAAGGTTATAATGTGTTTGGGACTAATGTCATATCTAGTCTAAAAGGTTATAATGTGTTTGGGACTAATGTCATATCTAGTCTAAAAGGTTATAATGTGTTTGGGACTAATGTCATATCTAGTCTAAAAGGTTATAATGTGTTTGGGACTAATGTCATATCTAGTCTAAAAGGTTATAATGTGTTTGGGACTAATGTCATATCTAGTCTAAAAGGTTATAATGTGTTTGGGACTAATGTCATATCTAGTCTAAAAGGTTATAATGTGTTTGGGACTAATGTCATATCTAGTCTAAAAGGTTATAATGTGTTTGGGACTAATGTCATATCTAGTCTAAAAGGTTATAATGTGTTTGGGACTAATGTCATATCTAGACTAAAAGGTTATAATGTGTTTGGGACTAATGTCATATCTAGTCTTAAAGGTTATAATGTGTTTGGGACTAATGTCATATCTAGTCTAAAAGGTTATAATGTGTTTGGGACTAATGTCATATCTAGTCTAAAAGGTTATAATGTGTTTGGGACTAATGTCATATCTAGACTAAAAGGTTATAATGTGTTTGGGACTAATGTCATATCTAGTCTTAAAGGTTATAATGTGTTTGGGACTAATGTCATATCTAGTCTAAAAGGTTATAATGTGTTTGGGACTAATGTCATATCTAGTCTAAAAGGTTATAATGTGTTTGGGACTAATGTCATATCTAGTCTAAAAGGTTATAATGTGTTTGGGACTAATGTCATATCTAGTCTAAAAGGTTATAATGTGTTTGGGACTAATGTCATATCTAGACTAAAAGGTTATAATGTGTTTGGGACTAATGTCATATCTAGTCTTAAAGGTTATAATGTGTTTGGGACTAATGTCATATCTAGTCTAAAAGGTTATAATGTGTTTGGGACTAATGTCATATCTAGTCTAAAAGGTTATAATGTGTTTGGGACTAATGTCATATCTAGTCTAAAAGGTTATAATGTGTTTGGGACTAATGTCATATCTAGTCTTAAAGGTTATAATGTGTTTGGGACTAATGTCATATCTAGTCTAAAAGGTTATAATGTGTTTGGGACTAATGTCATATCTAGTCTAAAAGGTTATAATGTGTTTGGGACTAATGTCATATCTAGACTAAAAGGTTATAATGTGTTTGGGACTAATGTCATATCTAGTCTTAAAGGTTATAATGTGTTTGGGACTAATGTCATATCTAGTCTAAAAGGTTATAATGTGTTTGGGACTAATGTCATATCTAGTCTAAAAGGTTATAATGTGTTTGGGACTAATGTCATATCTAGTCTAAAAGGTTATAATGTGTTTGGGACTAATGTCATATCTAGTCTAAAAGGTTATAATGTGTTTGGGACTAATGTCATATCTAGACTAAAAGGTTATAATGTGTTTGGGACTAATGTCATATCTAGTCTTAAAGGTTATAATGTGTTTGGGACTAATGTCATATCTAGTCTAAAAGGTTATAATGTGTTTGGGACTAATGTCATATCTAGTCTTAAAGGTTGTAATGTGTTTGGGACTAATTGAGGTACAGTATATGAGTGATACGTCCTAAACGACAGATTGTAATGATTATGACAACGTCCCAAATGGCACCCTATTCCTTATTTAGTGCACTACTTTGGACGAGGGCCCTGAGTCATGGTAAATTATGGCACTATATAGGCAATAGGGTTCCATTTGGGACGTAGCCAATGTTTGTTTTATATCTGAAGAGGAGTTATCCCAGGATTCACAAACAGTTATGTGGTGCTTTCAATGATTTCTAGTTTCTACAGTTTCAAGGCAATGAAAATCCCAAACTATCTTATTTCCTTTAGATTGTAAACCTCCCTGACCTGTGTCTGACTTACTGACGACTTTTAAACATCCCTGACCTGTGTCTGACTTGCTGACGACTTTTAAACCTCCCTGACCTGTGTCTGACTTACTGACGACTTGTAAACATCCCTGACCTGTGTCTGACTTACTGACGACTTGTAAACATCCCTGACCTGTGTCTGACTTACTGACGACTTGTAAACATCCCTGACCTGTGTCTGACTTACTGACGACTTGTAAACATCCCTGACCTATGTCTGACTTACTGACGACTTTTAAACCTCCCTGACCTGTGTCTGACTTACTGACGACTTGTAAACATCCCTGACCTGTGTCTGACTCGCTGACGACTTGTAAACATCTCTGACCTGTGTCTGACTCGCTGACGACTTGTAAACATCTCTGACCTGTGTCTGACTACTACTGGGTTCTACCGGTCTCTCCCTGGTCCATATAAAACTGGGTTCTACTTAACTCTCCCTGGTCCATCTACAACTGGGTTATAAGTGTCTCTCCCTGGTCCATCTACAACTGGTTTCTACTTGTCTCTCCCTGGTCCATATACTACTGAGTACACTACGTACCTCATATTGACTACAAGCCAACACATGCTGCCTTAGGGTTTAATCTGGATATGACATATTCTTCTCCCCTGTCTCCTCCCCTGCAGGACAGTCTTTTCTCTCACTAGTCTTTCTCTCTCTCTCTCTAGGTGTGTTGCCAGAATAACCCAGAAGGTTTGGTTGTTAGCATTACCAAAACATGGTGTAGCTTATTAGGGAAGTGGCTTTCAACTAGATCTAATTGGCCACCTGTGAGAGTAGATGTAATTCCTGTTCATCATGTTATGTGAAATGTTTAGCATTTTACACATTCTTTTATAATATTAAGATGATATGTTACATTTTATAGTAAGGATTGCCACTTTAATGTATCTCAACAATAGGATTTACATATTGTTTCAGAGAGCTCATACACTTCTGTAAGCCTCATTGAAGAACAGAAATGTAAATATTCAACATCAAAATGCAATAACTATACAATATTTTTCTAAAAACCTGTTTCGCTTTGTCATTATGGGGTATTGAGTGTAGATTGATGAGGGACATATTTTATTTAAATCCATTTAAAGATAAGGCTGTAACGTCACAAAATGTGGAAAAATGTGAGCACTGTATGTGTTAAGATACTTTTATAAAATACCTATATTAAAAAAGATCAAACCGCCATCATTAACACAATGGAAAAGTATATTGAAATATTGAAAGTGTGTGGGCTACGGAGAGAAACAAAATGGTGCAGTTTCTGGCCATGTGGCAAACAATAATGCAGGCAGTAGGGATGGGGGCGTGAGCATGCGGATCTGGCCAGAGGAGATGTAGTCGTTGTTTGTGTTCGTCTGGAAGTTGATCGTATGTTTATGATTTGTATTTGATGTAAAAAAATATATATATATCTCCTCTGGCCAGACCCGCATGCTCACGCCCCCATCCCTACTGCCTGCATTATTGTTTGCCACATGGCCAGAAACTGCACCATTTTGTTTCTCTCCGTAGCCCACACACTTTCAATATTTCAATATACTTTTCCATTGTGTTAATGATGGCGGTTTGATGGATTTCCAAGTTTTTAATATAGATTTTTTTCCAGATGAGTGATGAGAAGAGAAAAGTCCAGCCCATCAGGTATCTCACTAGACCTCCATATGTCATGTCTTGAAATACGCAGACAGACGGATTCAAAGTAAGTTTACATTGGTATACTTCTGACAGCCAACTTTCTAGCTCCGCCCACAACGTCCAGACTTTATTGCATTCCCAGAAGGCTTATTACTAGATGTAAACTGAAAACATAACTGTGTGCTGTAGAATTTGTGGATTTGAATTTGTGAATTTTGTCTCTTGTATAATACATTCTATACACTAGCTTATACTGGATTAAGCGTACATTTTGTAATATTGTTAGTTATGATCCAACTTTCCCTCCATCTTGTGCCAATATCAGTTATTTTTAAGTCTTTGTTCCAATAGTTTACAAGAGGTTGTTCGTTAGAAAGGTTGCTCTGATGTCCAAAAGATTTCAAATCAACATTTTGTGATATGTAACTTTTAAGTTGCATGTATTTGAAACTATCTTCATTGGTCAGTCCAAAATTAGTTATTTTAGCTTTTTCTTCAAAAAATAGACATGTCAAAATGTTCTGGGGATGAGCATCTAACTATATGTCGCAAGTAAAAACCTTGGGTAGCGAGTTGATACAATTCCAAGTCTGGAAGGTTAAAACCACCCTCAGACTTAGGAAGATGTAAGTAATCTTTATATGTTTGTTGTTTGTTGACACTTATTAAGCATCCTAAGTATTTTATTAATGTTTGTTGTCCACTTAAAAGATTTCTGTAGATCATGAGTTATTAAATCAAATCAAAATAAAATGGTATTTGTCACATGCGCCAAATACAACAGGTGTAGAACTTACAGTGAAATGCTTACAAGCATTTAACCAACAATGCAGTTTTAAGAAAACATAAGTGTAAAATTGTATTTTATTTTATTAAATAAATAAAAATGTATTAAAGAATATTACAATAGGGGTGAGTAATAGTCCAGCTAACCGGTACTACTTGCAGACTCAGTCAGGGACAGGCTTCAGTGAACTTGCCAGTTGGTCAGCGCATGCTCGGAGTACACGTCCTTGTAATTCATCTGGCCCTGCGGCCTTATGAATATTGACCTGTTTAAAGGTCTTACTCACATCGGCTACGGAGAGCGTGATCACACAGTCATCTGGAACAACTGATGCTCTCATGCATGCTTCAGTGTTGCCTGCCTCGAAGCGAGCATAGAAGTAATTTAGCTCATCTGGTAGGCTTGTGTCACTGGGCAGCTTGCGGCTGTGCTTCTCTTTGTAGTCTGTAATAGTTTGCAAGCCCTGCCACATCTGACGACAAGCGTCAGAGCTGGTGTTTTACGATTAAATCTTAGTCCTGTATTGACGCTTTGCCTGTTTGATGGTTTGTCAGAGGGCATAGCGGGATTTCTTATAAGCGTCCGGGTTAGAGTCCCGCTCCTTGAAAGTGGCAACTCTACCCTTTAGCTCAGTGCGGATGTTGCCTGTAATCTATGGCTTCTGGTTGAGGTATGTACGTACGGTCACTGTGGGGACGACGTCATCGATGCCACTTACTGATGAAGACGATGACTGATGTATTGTACTCCTCAAGAATACCGGAACATATTCCAGTCTGTGCTGCAAAACAGTCCTGTAGCTTAGCATCTGCGTCATCTGACCACTTCTTTATTGACCAAGTCACTGGTGCTTCCTGCTTTGGTTTTTGCTTGTATGCAGGAATCAGGAGGATAGAATTATGGTCAGATTTGCCAAATGGAGGGTGAGGGAGAGCTTTGTACGCATCTCTGTGTGTGGAGTAAAGTTGGTTTTCTTGTTTTCCCCGCAGCTGAGCTAGCAGCATGAGAATCTCTTCCATAAGCTGCTTGATGATGATACTTCTGGAACAGACAAAGAATGTATGTTAATTTCTCAGTTCCTCCTTTTTATTTTGCTCCTCTGGTGTAGATATCATCTCGCACTTTAGCGCATTTGAGTCCAGACTTAGACACAAATACCACTGGTGTTTTGACTTTAGCACTGTTTCGTTATCTTGATCTGTTAGCATGATGGCTAACCCGCTAACTATTGTGCTTTTTCAGCTGGAATCCAGAACACAAACTTGCGGTCCCTGCAGAAAAGCTAACTGCGTCACCAAATCCTTGGCTATCAGAATTTCGACTTTGATTTAAAAAACGATATGTATATGTTAACGTATATGTAAAAAACAACAAACCGAGTGTAGGTCAGACTCACAGACTCACAAACTTCCGTGATGGGATTTCTGTTAATGCGACTCCGTGCAGCCAATGGAAATGTCCATCATAATGCCTTGAGCGTCTAACCCAGTTTTACCGCCGACACCGCCATAACTACAGCTGTGCTGATGTCTGCTAAAGCAGATCTGATTGAATAGAAGTGTTTAGTGAGCTTATGGCTGACATCATCAATGTTGTCCACAATGTTTCCAAAATAAACATGCTAAAACCTATGACTCATTTCTATAATTGTTGTACACAACCAAAGTGTTTTCCACATGAATATATTCATCAACAATGTCTCTAATTCACTACTAACAGATGCATCATAAATCCTGTAATTATCTTTCAGACAGACACCATTAATAAACCCCATGAGTACCTTCTCAGTAAAAACATCTTTAAAGCCTTTAAATATTAATAATTTCCATGATTTCCCATTTACCTTGGAATAAAAACAATTATCATGGTAATTTTTTGAATTAAATAAAAACGGATAGACTGAACCCATTATGTAGCATTGATATCTTGTCGTGTGACAACAGACAACCAACACTACAGTGGTGTTAATTAGAGACCACAGACAACACTACAGTGTTAATCAAAGACCACAGACAACACTACAGTGTTAATCAGAGACCACAGACAACACTACAGCGTTAATCAGAGACCACAGACAACACTACAGTGTTAATCAGAGACCACAGACAACACTACAGTGTTAATCAGAGACCACAGACAACACTACAGTGTTAATCAGAGACCACAGACAACACTACAGTGTTAATCAGAGACCACAGACAACACTACAGTGTTAATCAGAGACCACAGAGACACACACACCAGGCAGATCGCT
>CM042404.1:1943092-1950592 GCA_023634145.1 Thymallus thymallus | reverse complement strand
TCATAGTTCTGATGTCTTCACTATTATTCTACAATGTCGAACATAGTGCAAATAAAGAAAAACCCTTGAATTAGTAATATTCCCAACTTTTGACCGGGGTGTATGCTTTGTCTCATCCATCTACACACAATACCTCATAATGACAAAGTGAACAAAATGTTTTTAGAGATTTTTGCAAATGTCTTGAAAATGAAATACAGAAATATCTAATTTACATAAGTATTCACACCCCTGAGTCAATACATGTTAGAATCACATTTGGCAGCTGTGAGGCTTTCTGGGTAAGTCTATAAGTGCTTTGGACACCTAGAATGTACAATATTTGCACATTATTCTTTAAAATATTATTCAAACTCGGTGAAGTTGGTTGTTGCCATAGCCAATCAAGGCGATTTAAGTTAAAACTGTAACTAGAACTCAGGAACATTCAAAGTCGTCTTGGTAACTGATCTTGTGTTTCAGGTTATTGTCCTGTTGAAAGATGATCTCAGGTGCCTCTTGTTTCCTTTGATCATCCCTGAGATGTTTCTACAACTTGGTTGGAGTTCACCTGTGGTAAATTCAATTGATTGGACATGATTCGGAAAGGCACACACCTGTCTATATAAGGTCCCACAGTTGAGAGTGCATGTCAGAGCAAGAACACAGTGGCCTCCATCATTCTTAAATGGAAGAAGTTTGAAACTACGAAGAGTCTTCCTAGAGCTGGCCGCTGGCCAAACTGAGCAATCAAGGGGAGAAGGGCCTTGGTCAGGGAGGTGACCAAGAACCCAATGGTCACTCAGACAGAGCTCTATAGTTCCTCTGTGGAGATGGGAGAAACTTCCAGAAGAACAACCATCTCTGCAGCACTCCACCAATCAGGCCTTTACGGTAAGCCACTCCTCAGTAAAAGGCACTTCAATACTCTCAGACCATAAGAAACAAGATTCTCTGGTCTGAGGAAACCAAGAATGAACTCTTTGGCCTGAATGCCAAGTGTCATGTCTGGAGGAAACCTGCCACCATCCCTATGGTTAAGCATGGTGGTGGCAGCATCATGCTGTGTGGATGTTTTTCAGTGACAGGGACTGGGACACTAGTCAAGATCGAGGCAAAGATGAACAGAGCAAAGTACAGAGAGATCCTTGATGAAAACCCGCTCCAGAGCGCTCAGGACTACAGACTGCGGCGAAGGTTCACCTTCCAACAGGACAATGACCCTACGCACACAGCCAAGACAACGCAGGAGTGGCTTCGGGACAAGTCTCTGAATGTCCTTGAATGGCCCAGCCAGAGCCTGGACTTGAACCCGATCGAACATCTCTGGAGAGACCTGAAAATAGCTGTGCAGCAACACTCCCCATCCAACCTGACAGAGCTTGAGAGGATCTGCAGAGAAGAATGGGAGAAACTCCCCAAATACAGGTGTACCAAGCTTGTAGCGTCATACCCAAGAAGACTCAAGGCTGTAATCTCTGCCAAAGGTGCTTCAACAAAGTACTGAGTAAAAGGTTCTGAATACTTATGTAAATGTTATATATATATATATATATTTTTTTTAGAATTTCCAAACATTTCTAATCCTGTTTTTCTTTGTCATGATGAGGGAAAAACAACAATTTAATTAAGATTAAATACACTGTATCTGGTACTATCCCCCCATTCTGTTTATTATTAGTATTATTATTAGTATTATTACTATTATTATTGTCTTCATTCTTCATCTTCTTCTTCTTCTTCTTCTTCTTCTTCTTCTTCTTCTTCTTCTTCTTCTTCTTCTTCTTCTTCTTCTCCTACTCTTCCACCTTGAGATGCAATAACAATACTTAATCACTTTGATTTGCTAATTTTACACACAACACCCTCCAAGTTATTTGTGTTCTAATGATTTTCAAGATGTACACTATCAATATTTTCTGAGACAAGGCCAGTTAGACAGCTTTGTCTCTGCCGTGAGTCACTTCATGGTTTACTGCCTGGCTTACTCTAGTGTGTGTGTGTGTGTGTCAGTCTGTCTCTTTCTCTCTATCTGTGTGTGTGTGTGTGTGTGTGTTTGTGTGTGAGCCAGGGTGGCCATTCTGTCACTACAGATGGACAGGAAATACCCAGGGTGTGTGTGTGTGTGTGTGTGTGTGTGTGTGTGTGTGTGTGTGTGTGTGTGTGTGTGTGTTTGTGTCCCACCAATCCTGGCCACCGTGGGGTAAACAGAACAACACCCCCTATCATGCAACAAATGTTATCACTGTCTGCTTGGTGCCATTCATTCCAAATCACCACATCAACCACACACACACACACAACACACACACACACACACACACACACACACACACACACACACACACACACACACACACACACACACACGTGGGTTTTTGGATTTGATCAGAGTATTTTTAAATCTACCAGTTGGTGCTGAAATATTTAGATGGGTTTCTATCATTAATTAATTCCTAATGTTCTGAACCCTTTCTCTCGATATTTTAGATCGAGTCTGTCGAGAAAAGTCTAATTAAAGGTACACCATACTTAAACATTCAAACAGTCTTACAAATACATTTCATACACATGTATCAATCTGCTCATTCTAATACATATAGAAATCAAAACATCTTACTTGCATGTGACTTTGTAGGAGAATTTGGAAAAGTATATTTTTGGCGCTCCCCGTGAAAACAATGACATTAAAATGGCTTATAACACAAATTCTGATATTGAAATTATTACAACATGCTTATATTAAATTAACTTACTTAGGGAGGCATTACTTTTTACAAAATGGCAGAGATATTTGAATTTTGAACTCATATTGAGTCAAAATTACTCACTCAGTTCGTCTAATGTTAGAGGGATGGAAAACTCCATGAGGAAATCTGTTGGGTTTTCAGCGGTTGAATTAAATGTATTCAGTGCGTATAAAGGAACCACTCCCAAAGAGCTCGTTGATCACCTGCATAAGGTCAGTCTGAATACCAAAAACTGAGTGCATAAATCACGTAAGAAAGGCACACATTTTCTAAGTCAGAATTGTGTGGATAAGGATATGAAAAATAGATGAGTGTGAAATGATGGGCAGGGCAGCCTAACCGTTCAGACTCCATTCTGAATTATACAGTCTTTGTTAGATTAATAGAGTCTGATTCCATCGTTAAATATTCATACAGAGATTGTCAGTGTGTTGGTTTTTATTGAGTGTGTTGGTTCTAATTTAGGGAGGAGATTGCTTGGTTAGTGGTCAGGGGGTTAGAGTGGGTCACACAGAGAGACAGATAGCAACAGAGAGCAACAGAGAGAGACAGAGAGAGACAGACAGAGACAGAGAGAGAGAGAGACAGAGAGAGACAGAGAGAGAGAGAGAAAGAGAGGGGGGGGGGGGGGTGGAGGAGGAGGGGAGGAGAGAGAGTGCAGAATTTCTTGAACTCCCTATTATGGAGAACATCTGCATTTTGTTAAAGAAAACATACAGACATCTAGCTGTAGATTATGTCCTGGTCTGTCATAATATATCTATTATCTCCAGTATGTGGTAAAACCTCACAACTGTTAGTACACAACTCAAAGCAGGTCATTAAAAAGGCTGTTTTTTCAAACATGTAAATCACATGTTCAATTGACTAAGTACAACACAAAATTACACAGTACCTTTTTCACCACACCTAATCAGTGTGTCAAAGAAAATACCTTTCATATGAAGTGATTGTCTTTCACAATGCAATGCTCACAATACTTTTGATATGCTTCTCTTCTGCATTACTCTCTCTCTCTCTCTCTCTCTCAATTCAATTCAATTCAATTCAAGGGGCTTTATTGGCATGGGAAACATATGATAACATTGCCAAAGCAATGTAAAAATTATACAATTATTGCCTGTTGTCGATATGGACTCCTAGGAACTTGTATGACCCAACCATTTCCACATCCATCCCCTGTATAGGGACTGCAGTTGGGCCTTGGTTCTCCTGAAGTCCACCACCATCTCCTTTGTTTTGCTGATGTTGAGCTGAAGGTGGTTCTGCTCACACCACAACACAAAGTCACTGATTGTGCTCCTGTACTCCTCCTCCTGCCCACCCCTGATGCACCCTACAATAGCAGAGTCATCCGAGAACTTCTGTAGGTGGCATGTTTCAGAGTTATATCTGAAGTCCGAGGTGTAGAGGGTGAACAGGAAGGGGGACAGGATCGTTCCCTGGGGGGCCCCTGTGTTGCTCACTGTCCGTTCTGACACACAGCTCTGTAGCCGCACAAATTGTGGCCTACCGGTCAGGTAGTCCGTAACCCAGGAGACTAAGGGTGCTTCCACTTTCATCCTCTTCATCTTCTCACCCAGTAGCAGGGGCTGAATGGTGTTGAAGGCACTGGAGAAGTCAAAAAACATAACCCTCACAGTGCAACCTGCGTTGTCCAGGTGAGAGTAGGCCCTCTACAGAAGGTAGATGATTGCATCATCCGCTCCGATGTTGTGCTGGTATGCAAACTGCAGGGGGTCCATTGATGAACACACCAGGGGTCTGAGGTGAGCGAGGACTAACCTTTCCAGGGTCTTCATGATGTGGGATGTTAGCGCTACAGGTCTGAAGTCATTCAGGACAGTGGGGTGTGCCTTCTTGGGCACTGGGACGAGGCAAGATGTTTTCCACTATGACGGCTCACCGGTCCCTTTGACTTCTAAAGTAAAAAGCCTCGGTGTCACCCTAGACAACACTCTTTCCTTCGAATCCCACATAAAAACCATCACCCGGACAGCTTTTTTTCCACCTTCGCAATATTTCAAGACCCCGACCATCACTCTCACATTCCAGCACCGAAACTCTGATCTCTTTGTCACTTCCCGCCAAGATTACTGCAACACTCTTCTTACCGGCATCCCCACCAAACTCATCAACCGACTACAACTGGTCCAGAACTCGGCAGCAAGAATTCTCACCTACACCAGATCCTCCGAACATATCACTCCAATTCTTATCCAACTCCACTGGCACCCTGTACAATACCGGATTACATTCAAGACTCTCCTCCTCACATTCAAATCTCTTCACAACTTGTCACCCACCTACATCTCTGACCTTCTCCCATCATATGCCCCCGCCCGCTCCCTACGCTCCTCCTCAGCTGGTCTCCTTGCCACCACTCCTTTTCGCCTCTCCACCATGGGAGGCCGTGCTTTCAGTTGCTCTGCACCCAGACTCTGGAATGCACTCCCGCCTCACATACGACAGGTCGACACAGTCACCTCATTTACTACACTCCTGAAAACACATATTTTCCTCACTGCCTTTGACCTCTAGCCTTTGACCTCTAGCCTTTCCCCTTTTCCTTTGTGTTTGCTTTATCCCTTGATCTAGACCTTGTTTTAACTTGCAAATGTTGTTAAAGCACTGTATAGGCCAACTGTGTAGGATGTCTTTGAGTGTTTTAATTTGTAAGATCCCTTGATTTATACGTTGTTTGAATTTGCAATGTTGTCAATGTTGAACCACTATATAGGCCGTTTGTGTAAGATGTCCTTGAGTGTCTTGAAAGAGGTCCTCCAAATAAAATGTATTATTATTATTATCTTCTTCTTATATCCTCTCTTCCCCTCAGCAATCCGCAACTCCAGCTCCCTCTGGACGCATTTCAATTTGTCCCTGTCCCCCTCCTTGAAGGCCCTCTTCTTCTCATTCAGCAGGGCCTTCAGGTCGCTGGTGACCCAGGGTTTATTATTTGGAAAACAGCGTACCTTCCTGGTGGGTACAGTGTTGTCTACACAAAAATGTATATAGTCCGTTATGCAGTCCATCAATGACCTCCCCATGAGCCTCACAGAGCACATCCCAGTCTGTTGTCTCAAAGCAGTCCTGTAGGGCCTCATTCGCCTCCGGGGACCATCTCTTAATGGTCCTAGTGGTCGCTGGCTGCTATTGGACCATAGGCCTGTAGAGTGGGGTGAGGTGGACAAGGTTGTGATCCGATCTACCGAGGGGAGTGAGTGCAGTGGAGTTGTATGCATCCTTTACATTAGCATATAACAAGTCCAGAGTTGTATTATTCCTGGTTGGGCACTTCACAAACTGTTTGAACGTGGGCAGCGTTGAAGAGAGAGATGCATGGTTAAAATCCCCTGAAATGGCCAAGAAGGCACTGGGATGCGCTGTCTGTAACCTCGCAATAACAGAGTGGATGACGTCACACGCTGTGTTTGTGTCAGCGGAGGGCGGGATGTAAACAATAACAGCAATGGAAGGCAAGAAGGGTTCTATATAGAGTCATATATAATATTTCCCAGCATACTCTATTGCATGTAGATTTTTAGATTGTTTGTTTTACTGTAATATCTGTGTTTTTTCATGTACAGTACATTGATTGGTTGATACATGTTATGCTACACAAAGATAAATAACATACAGTTTTCTAAACTAATCCAACATGTTAGTAGTTGGACTTTTTGCACCCGTTACTGAGATGGTTGTTCCAGTTTAGATGGTTTAGGTAGTCTCAGCTTTCAATCTTCCTAACCCTTGTCGTCATTCTGAATGCAGGTTGCAGGTGATTAACAATTCCACTTGTTGGATATCCTAAATCTGGCTGGATTCCAACATGAATTACACATCACTTTCCAAGCCTGCATAATGTGACTTGCAGGCCTAATGTGGCCTGTAAACCAGGAGGTTCCTAACACTACTGTGTATAACTGGGCCCTCAAAGAAAGGCATCATGATATATGTAATGTATTGTCATAAATAGTTCAATTTTAAAGGCTAATATGGCTGGTGGAACTGTTCATAGAGATTTCTAGGAAGAACCAAATACAGGGGGTTCTATGAAGAACCATACATAGAGAGTTCTAGGTATAATCCTCTGCAGAGGGTTCTACCTAGCAGTAAACAGGGTTCCCTATGGGGACAAACTGAAGAACGCTGTATGGTTCTACTTAACACTGTTTCGAACTCTTCCTGGGTTCGAAACAGAGATAAAATATTACATTAAACACAACATTGCCCATAATACACATTTACATTGCTCCATTATTACCAACCTGGGAGTGTGTGTGTGTGTGTGTGTGTGTGTGTGTGTGTGTGTGTGTGTGTGTGTGTGTGTGTGTGTGTGTGTGTGTGTGTGTGTGTGTGTGTGTGTGTGTGTGTGTGTGTGTGTGTGTGTGTGTGTGTGTGTGTGTGTGTGTGTGTGTGTGTGTGTGTCTGTGTGTGTGTGTGTGTGTGTGTGTGTGTGTGTGTGTGTGTCTGTGTGTACAGGAAGATCCCCCTGAGGTAGTTCCCCTGTATTTCTGTGCCCCTGGAGAGACCCAGTGACCTCAAGCCTAAAGGCCACCAGCCACAGATGGTTGCCCAGCCACGGGTCCTCTGTCTGGGGGAAGGACCCGGCCATCACCCCTGGTACCCTGTTGCTCAGTCCTGGAGAGGGTAGGGGCCAGATGGTAAACTGGACTCCCTGGGAGATACAGCACTCAAGGGAGTGATTGAAAAAGCTTCTTCCACTTTCCCCAATGCACAAGTGGTTATCTCCACCATGCTACCACGA
>CM042404.1:1933092-1938092 GCA_023634145.1 Thymallus thymallus | reverse complement strand
AGGATTTTAGGTTTCGGGATAGGGTGTGTGGACATGAAGCTGGGGTTAGGGTTAAATTGTTTTAGGGTTAGAGTAAGAGCAAGGGTTAGGGTTGCCTTGAATTTAGCTTGGTGGGCTAGCACTGTCTTGAATCATACAGACCCTCCCACTTGATTTATGTGAGAGAGAGAGAAATTAGCTACACTGCTACATGGTAAAACAGTAGTGTGTAATTCCAGTAGTTAGCTACACCGCTACATGGTAAAACAGTAGTGTAGTTCCAGTAGTTAGCGACATCGCTACATGGTAAAACAGTAGTGTGTAGTTCCAGTAGTTAGCTACACCGCTACATGGTAAAACAGTAGTGTAGTTCCAGTAGTTAGCTACACCGCTGCAAGGTAAAACAGTAGTGTGTAGTTCCAGTAGTTAGCTACATCGCTACATGGTAAAACAGTAGTGTGTAGTTCCAGTAGTTAGCTACATCGCTACATGGTAAAACAGTAGTGTCTAGTTCCAGTAGTTAGCTACATCGCTACATGGTAAAACAGTAGTGTGTAGTTCCAGTAGTTAGCTACATCGCTACATGGTAAAACAGTAGTGTGTAGTTCCAGTAGTTAGCTACATCGCTACATGGTAAAACAGTAGTGTCTAGTTCCAGTACTTAGCTACATCGCTACATGGTAAAACAGTAGTGTGTAGTTCCAGTAGTTAGCTACACCGCTACATGGTAAAACAGTAGTGTGTAGTTCCAGTATTTAGCGATATCGCTACATGGTAAAACAGTAGTGTGTAGTTCCAGTAGTTAGCGACATCGCTACATGGTAAAACAGTAGTGTGTAGTTCCAGTAGTTAGCGACATCGCTACATGGTAAAACAGTAGTCGGTAGTTCCAGTAGTTAGCTACACCGCTACATGGTAAAACAGTAGTGTGTAGTTCCAGTAGTTAGCTACATCGCTACATGGTAAAACAGTAGTGTCTAGTTCCAGTAGTCAGCTACACCGCTACATGGTAAAACAGTAGTGTGTAGTTCCAGTAGTTAGCTACACCGCTACATGGTAAAACAGTAGTGTGTAGTTCCAGTAGTTAGCTACACATTGTAAACCTAAACCTAACTCCTAATCCTAATTGTAAGCCTAAACCTAACTCCTAATCCTCATTGTAAGCCTAAACCTAACTCCTAATCCTCATTGTAAGCCTAAACCTAACTCCTAACCCTATTTTCCAAAAGGTTACCATTTGTCAGACGTTTCCTTGTTTTACTATCATTATGAACTCTGGTTAGTAAAACCTAACACACACATATATATATATATATATATATATACATACCCTATGGGCTTGTACAAACACACACACACACACACACACACACAGTGATTACAGTTGAACTAACATGCTCTGAGCTGGGTCTGGTTGGAAGACTAATCAACAACTCAGAAGCCTCACTGGTATCACTTTAGAGCTTACATTTTGCATTGCCATTTTAGTCAAATTTATCCCAGCGTCGTCTGGGTCAGACGCCTCACAGCTCTCCTTTATCCCAGCGTCGTCTGGGTCAGACGCCTCACAGCTCTCCTTTATCCCAGCGTCGTCTGGGTCAGACGCCTCACAGCTCTCCTTTATCCCAGCGTCGTCTGGGTCAGACGCCTCACAGCTCTCCTTTAGCCCAGCGTCGTCTGGGTCAGACGCCTCACAGCTCTCCTTTAGCCCAGCGTCGTCTGGGTCAGACGCCTCACAGCTCTCCTTTATCCCAGCGTCGTCTGGGTCAGACGCCTCACAGCTTTCCTTTATCCCAGCGTCGTCTGGGTCAGACGCCTCACAGCTCTCCTTTATCCCAGCGTCGTCTGGGTCAGACGCCTCACAGCTCTCCTTTATCCCAGCGTCGTCTGGGTCAGACGCCTCACAGCTCTCCTTTATCCCAGCGTCGTCTGGGTCAGACGCCTCACAGCTCTCCTTTATCCCAGCGTCGTCTGGGTCAGACGCCTCACAGCTCTCCTTTATCCCAGCGTCGTCTGGGTCAGACGCCTCACAGCTCTCCTTTATCCCAGCGTCGTCTGGGTCAGACGCCTCACAGCTCTCCTTTATCCCAGCGTCGTCTGGGTCAGACGCCTCACAGCTCTCCTTTATCCCAGCGTTGTCTGGGTCAGACGCCTCACAGCTCTCCTTTATCCCAGCGTCGTCTGGGTCAGACGCCTCACAGCTTTCCTTCTCTCTGTCTGTCTGTCTGTCTGTCTGGCTCTCGCTCTCTGTCTGCATCACCTTACTATTCCCAGTGTGAGTGTCTGCATCACCTTACTATTCCCAGTGTGAGTGTCTGCATCACCTTACTATTCCCAGTGTGAGCCAACTGAAGTAGAGAGGAGATTCAGCAACTCTTGGAAAATGGAATTTCATGCTTTTTGCCTTCTTCACATTTTCACTTTGAACAATAGAGTATTTACTTAATCTTAACCCTGAATCTCCTCTCGACTTGTAACAGTGGATGCTCATTGTCTGGTCTATTTTTATTTAACCTTTATTTAACTAAGCAGGTCAATTAAGAAAAACATATTATTTACAATGACGGGTCAGCCCCTGGAGCTAATTAGGGTTAAGTGCCTTGCTCAAGGACACATCGACAGGTTTTTCACTTTGTCGGCTCGGGTATTAGAACCAGCGACCTTTCGGTTACTGGCCCAACCGCTAGGCTACCTGCCGACCTAGAAAAAGCCATTGGTCATCTGCAAGCGACTTTACCACATAAACTACACTATACAGTCGTGGCCAAAATAATTGAGAATGACACAAGTATTGGTTTTCACAAAGTTTGCTGCCTCAGTGTTGATGATGTCAATTTGCATGTACTCCAGAATGTCATGAAGAGTGATCAGATTAATTGCAATTAATTGCAAAGTCCCTCTTTGTCATGAAAATGTACTTAATCCCAAAAAAACATTTCCACTGCATTTCAGCCCTGCCACAAAAGGACCAGCTGCCATCATGTCAGTGATTGTCTCGTTAACACAGGTGAGAGTGTTGACGAGGACAAGGCTGGAGATCATTCTGTCATGCTGATTGAGTCAGAATAACAGACTGGAAGCTTTAAAAGGAGGGTGGTGCTTGAAATCATTGTTCTTCCTCTGTCAACCATGGTTACCTGCAAGGAAACACGTGCCGTCATCATTGCTTTGCGCAAAAAGGGCTTCACAGGCAAGGATATTGCTGCTGGTAAGATTGCACCTAAATCAACCATTTATCGGATCACCAAGAACTTCAAGGAGAGAGGTTCAATTGTTGTGAAGAAGGCGTCAGGGCGCCCAAGAAAGTCCAGCAAGCACCAGGACCGTCTCCTAAAGTTGATTCAGCTGCGGGATCGGGGCACCAACAGTGCAGAGCTTGCTCAGGAATGGCAGTAGGCAGATGTGAGTGAATCTGCACGCACAGTGAGGCGAAGACTTTTGGAGGATGGCCTGGTGTCAAGAAGGGCAACAAAGAAGCCACTTCTCTCCAGGAAAAACATCGGGGACAGACTGATATTCTGCAAAAGGTACAGGGATTGGACTGCTGAGGACTGGGGTAGAGTCATTTTCTCTGATGAATCCCCTTTCCGATTGTTTGGGCCATCCGGAAAACACCTTGTCCGGAGAAGACAAGGTGAGCGCTACCATCAGTCCTGTGTCATGCCAACAGTAAAGCATCCTCAGACCATTCATGTGTGGGGTTGCTTCTCAGCCAAGGGAGTGGGCTCACTCACAATTTTGCCTAAGAACACAGTCATGAATAAAGAATGGTACCAACACATCCTCCGAGAGCAACTTCTCCCAACCATCCAAGAACAGTTTGGTGACGACCGATGCCTTTTCCAGCATGATGGAGCACCTTGCCATAAGGCAAAAGTGATAACTAAGTGGCTCGGGGAACAAAACATCGTCATTTTTGGTCCATGGCCAGGAAACTCCCCAGACCTTAATCCCATTGAGAACTTGTGGTCGATCCTCAAGAGGCGGGTGGACAAACAAAAACCCACAACTTCTGACAAACTCCAATCATTGATTATGCAAGAATGGCCTGCCAACAGTCAGGATGTGGCCCAGAAGTTAATTGACAGCATGCCAGGGCGGATTGCAGAGGTCTTGAAAAAGAAGGGTCAACACTGCAAATATTGACTCTTTGCATAAACTGAATGTCATTGTCAATGAAAGCCTTTGACACTTATGGAATACTTGTAATTATACTTCAGTGTTACCATAGTAACTACTGACATAAAGATCTAAGAACACTGAAGCAGCAAACTTTGTGGAGACCAATACTTTTGTCATTCTCAAAACTTTTGGCAACGACTGTATATATATATCATTTATAAAAACAAAAGTTATTCTGTCACTAGTCATTATGTATGTCTCTGTTTCACTCACCTAATTACATTAAAACTGTAGTGTTATAATATTGCCTCCACACACACAGCTAGGTGTATGATAGCAGAAGTTACTCTCCCCCTGCCCCAAGGCTAACTCACTGTAATAACTTCCATTCTTCTGCAGAAAGCCTTACAGGAGGACTATTTCCCTGCTATTTCCCGCTACGGAATAGAGTTCATTAAACGTTGATTTATTATTATGGCATGTGAGAGTTTAAAGGGTGGCACTTTCATAAAGATATTATTATAGTGCTGACGATGGAAACCTTATTCACTATGGGCCCTGGTCAGAATGGAACCTATTCACTATGGGCCCTGGTCAGAAGGGAACCTATTCACTATGGGCCCTGGTCAGAAGGGAACCTATTCACTATGGGCCCTGGTCAGAATGGAACCTATTCACTATGGGCCCTGGTCAGAATGGAACCTATTCACTATGGGCCCTGGTCAGAAGGGAACCTATTCACTATGGGCCCTGGTCAGAAGGGAACCTATTCACTATGGGCCCTGGTCAGAAGGGAACCTATTCACTATGGGCCCTGGTCAGAAGGGAACCTATTCACTATGGGCCCTGGTCAGAAGGGAACCTATTCACTATGGGCCCTGGTCAGAAGGGAACCTATT
>CM042404.1:1897119-1930352 GCA_023634145.1 Thymallus thymallus | reverse complement strand
CACACTTACACACTCACACACTCACACACTCTCACACACACACACACACACACACACACACACACACTCACACACTCACACACAAAAACCTGGATCCTACTGAGAGAGGCTTATACTCCCCACGTACCACCACAGATGTCCTGAGTGAGAAACCATGCAGTCATTAGGAACACACACACACACACACACACACACACACACACACACACACATATTTATGACATGTAAAGCACGCGTGTGGAGCGGGGTGAGAGAACACACTCTCAGAGTGTTAGAGGATGAATGGTGTCTCTCAGAGTGTTAGAGGATGAATGGTGTCTCTCATAGTGTTAGAGGATGAATGGTGTCTCTCATAGTGTTAGAGATGTTGAGGTGCTGCGGGCATTTCTATCACCTCTACCTCTATCACCTCTATCACCTCTACCTCTATCACCTCTACCTCTATCATCTCTACCTCTATCACCTCTACCTTTACCTCTATCACCTCTACCTCTATCACCTCTACCTCTATCACCTCTACCTCTATCACCTCTACCTCTATCATCTCTACCTCTATCACCTCTACCTTTACCTCTATCACCTCTACCTCTACCTCTATCACCTCTACCTCTATCATCTCTACCTCTATCACCTCTACCTCTAACTGCTCCAACTGCTCTTAAATGATAGTAAGACTAAATGCATGCTCTTCAATCGAACACTGCCCGTACTAGCATCACTATTCTCGATGGATCTGACTTATAATATGTTACAGTTAGACTGTAAACTCTCCTTCCAGACTCACCAATCCAAAATTAAATCTAGAATCAGCTTCCTATTTCGCAACAAAGCCTCCTTCACTCATGCTGCCCAACATGCCATCGTAAAACTGACTATCCTACCGATCCTTGACTTCGGCGATGTCATTTACAAACTAGCCTCCAACACTCTGCTCAGCAAATTGGATGTAGTCTATCACAGTGCCATCCGTTTTGTTACCAAAGCCCCATATACTACCCACCACTGTGACCTGTATGCTCTCGTTGGCTGGCCCTCACTACATATTCAACACCAAACCCACTGGCTCCAGGTCATCTATAAGTCTTTATAGATTAACTTTATACCTGTACACAGCCCATCTGTAAATAGCCCACCCTACTACCTCATCCCCATATTATTATTTTTGCTCATTTGCACTCCAGTATCTCTATTTGCACATCATCATCTACACATCTATCACTCCAGTGCTAATGCTAAAATGTAATTATTTCGCCACTATGGTCTATTTATTGTCCTACCTTCCTAATCTAACTACATTTACACAGACAGTATATAGATGTTCTATTGTGTTATTGACTGTACATTTGTTTATCCCCTGTGTAACTCTGTGTTGTTGTTTTTGTCTTACTGCTTTGCTTTATCTTGGTACTTGGTTAAATAAAGGTGAAATAAAAAAAATACAAAAAATGGAGCTCCAGCCGCTGAAAAATATATGATGGTTAAATTCTTTAAATAATAGCACATTGGCTTGTAGGTATACCGGGAAGAATAGCCTTAGTCATTGACAGTGCTTGTTTCTTCAAATAGGCCTATAGAGAGTGGTTGCAGTACTATGGGCCTATAGAGAGGGGTTGCAGTACTATGGGCCTATAGAGAGGGGTTGCAGTACTATGGGCCTATAGAGAGTGGTTGCAGTACTATGGGCCTATAGAGAGTGGTTGCAGTACTATGGGCCTATAGAGAGGGGTTGCAGTACTATGGGCCTATAGAGAGGGGTTGCAGTACTATGGGCCTATAGAGAGGGGTTGCAGTACTATGGGCCTATAGAGAGTGGTTGCAGTACTATGGGCCTATAGAGAGTGGTTGCAGTACTATGGGCCTATAGAGAGTGGTTGCAGTACTATGGGCCTATAGAGAGTGGTTGCAGTACTATGGGCCTATAGAGAGTGGTTGCAGTACTATGGGCCTATAGAGAGTGGTTGCAGTACTATGGGCCTATAGAGAGTGGTTGCAGTACTATGGGCCTATAGAGAGGGGTTGCAGTACTATGGGCCTATAGAGAGGGGTTGCAGTACTATGGGCCTATAGAGAGTGGTTGCAGTACTATGGGCCTATAGAGAGTGGTTGCAGTACTATGGGCCTATAGAGAGTGGTTGCAGTCCTATGGGCCTATAGAGAGTGGTTGCAGTACTATGGGCCTATAGAGAGTGGTTGCAGTACTATGGGCCTATAGAGAGTGGTTGCAGTACTATGGGCCTATAGAGAGTGGTTGCAGTACTATGGGCCTATAGAGAGTGGTTGCAGTACTATGGGCCTATAGAGAGTGGTTGCAGTACTATGGGCCTATAGGCTACTTTGAAGTAAGGAGGCATAATATAAAATATCCTGTTTTCATCCTTCTATTATTCATGATATTTTCCCTCTACAGCATTTCCCAGTGGAGCAGAATACAAGTGTCCTTCCCTGATCTACTTTATTAGTAGCAGGCAGCGGAGGACTCAGGAGCAGGCAGCGGTGCACAGGTCACACCACTTACACCGGTAATGGGCGGGGGTCTGTGCCAGGAGACGGGAAGGGGGCCTAAGGCAGAATAAACCGGTAAAAGAGACGGTTGTATTGAAAGAACCACAACAATACAGCGTTCTACTACACCGTTCTGTCACCGGCAGCGCCTCTAAGACCACAGATCAGAGGAGGCTAAGAAAAGGAGGAACAAGAAAAAAGATTGATGACAAGTAACTAAATAGAACAAAACTGAAGAGCTAAAAAAAAATGTCAACAAAATATATATATTGTATTCACGTATTGCATCTATTAGCACATTGGAAAGTATAGCTACATTTGCGTTGCAGAATGGAGAGGACATGTAGCGGCCTATTTTGAAAGTAGCCCAGCCCGACTGCCAGCACTTAGGCTACTACCAATAAACATTGTAATTCTATAAATACATTCTACACCGCAGAGTCAGTGATATTTAGGCCAACAAAATGTGGATAATGCATTTCTGTGACCTGCTGTGTTTTTGTGTAAGCGGTGCGCATGCTTCTGGCTCCGACTGCGATTGCGCACATGGGAGTTACGTGGTGGGAAGGAGTAAAGGGTGTGTGTAGTGTGTGTGTAGTGTGTAGTGTGTGTGTGTGTAGTGTGTGTGTAGGACACCCCGCCCCCTCCACGCGTGTGTGTCATAACACTTTTGACAAGACAGTTAAAGCCTCTCTGCCCTTAGCTTATGAATCTGAACTTGTAATATTGTCCAATATTAGTATATGTCGGAGTTGTAAACTAGTGCTACTGCCTGTAGAACCACGGAACATCAGATGGCGGACCATTCAGAACATGCAGAATTTACCGAGCTGCCGGATCTCAGCGACTTTCTCCGGGAGGATCCCTACCTAGTGCCCTACCAAGAAGACTTATGTCGCAGGTAGGGTAACAACGTTGTAGATGTAAACCTCTACATGTCACGTAGGTCTAGGTGGGAACTTTGCTACGCACTTTCTGCAACGGCAGGTCCTTTTTATAGAGCGGCCGGGTGGGTTTAGTCTGGCATGCTGTCTCATCAATACCCGAATGTAGCCTAGGACTGTTTTAACTTTCAGTGCACTGGAACACTTCTCAGCTACATTTGACATTGAAGGGGGGAAGGTGACGAGTTATGGCAGTGAGTCAGAGAGGAGGAGGAAGAGGAGGAGAAACGAGAGGTTTTAACTCAGCCCAAAATCTGCCTACGTATTGAGGAATTTCTGAATGGAGGTCAATGAATGCCGAATCTGGTCAACATAAATGGGCTTTTCTAATCGATACTTATTTGATGAAATAGAAGTTCCGAATTCACTGATATAAGTGGATACATTGTGTTAGTCATGATAAAGAGAGATAGAGGACCCATCATGGATATAACCCGTTTTAACATGGACACCGTCTTAAAGTAGTCAAGAATGGTCCCACCTCCGGCCTGGCATCCGTCTTTGAGGACATGTCTTTCCATTTAGAGCAGTCGATCGACTGTCTTGTCAATATAATAGACTTTCTTTGAGTGAGTTGAACTCTTAACTAGTCCACACCCCAAGCTGTTAGTACCCGTTCCACTCTAATGTTAATTCCTCCTTAGCCTACGTGCCATGCGGTGCAACACTTCTCAACAGGAGATTGGTAACGATGACACTGTTAAAATGTAGGCCTACAGTACAGTAGGGATGTGTGTTTTTCTCCTCGGTCGCATGTTGTGCAGGAAGATGAGTTGCAAAAGCTGTTTTGACCAGTCAATACACTGCAGGCGTAGTATCTGATTTACATAGTCACGCCCCCTTTCATGGCCATGGATAGAAATTCACTAAAATGTAGAATTGACTAAAGACACATCACTTCTGCAAGACAGAACGCATCTCTGTTATACACATGAACATAAATTATACAAAATACCACATAATATAACAATATATTACTTTTGAACAACGTCTGAACAAATTGTGAAGTTCCGTCTTAATAAGCGTTCGGACATGATGCAGTGGCAGTGGTGTTTCCTATAGGTTATTGTTGAACTCCAGCTATTCTTCTGATCTCATCCACTCCCTCGTAGCTAATTTTGATCATGTTATAATGGCCTGTTATCGCGTGTGATTCATGTTCATGTGTAGTGTGATTGGGGTCAGAGTAAGGTCAAGACATGATCGATCATGCCTGCCTTCCAAATGGCATCCTATTCTCAATGTAGTGCACTACTTTAGACTGGAGCCCTATGGTGACATTGTGGAGGCCGACCACGTTTCGTCCCTCATATCCCAACCATGTCATCATTCATTCCTCCTAACGGGATGCAATATGTGATCATAATATGTAGTATGATTGGGCTTAGAATAATAACGGGTCATTACCCGGTCATTACTCGGTCATTACCCGGTCATTACCCGGTCATTACCCGGTCATTACCCGGTCATTACCCGGTCATTACCCAGTCATTACCCAGACTGAACACTGTCTTGCTCTGTTTCTCATGGTTCCATCCCTGGTTTGGTCAGATAGTTGTTCCACTTTAAGATGAGCTGTTACCAGTTAAATATCTTTATTGTGATGTATTCATTCATCAGCTCTATGGACTAGAATTGAAAGCATATTTTCATGTTTTTACAGGAATCTAGACCTGTTGTACACTTTCTAGGCTGTTGGCCAATGTTCGCAAACAGAAACATGTTTGATGTTGTCAGTGCTGTATGTTTGTAAAGGTCATGGTTTTTGAGGGCTGCAGTGTGTGTAGAGATTTGTTCCAGCCTCCAGGAATAGGATTGAACAACAGTGTCCTAGTTATTTAATGGCTTAAAAGCTTCCAGAGTAGGGTGCAATATTCGGGAAACTATCCCAATATTCCCAGATTTTCCAGAAATCCTGGTTGGAGCGTTACGGAATTCCTTCTAATTCCGACCGAATCACGTTTTATTTGTCACTTGGTAAACAACAGGTGTAGTCTAACAGTGACATGTTTAGTTCTATTCCAACAATGCAGTTAAACATAAAATATTACAATCTGGATTTCTGGATGACTAAGATGTTGCATCCAGAGTTAGGCATTCTCTATTATGACTCCTCTTCTAACTAGTTTGCTGTGTGAGACTGAGTGGTGCATTCAGAATGAGGCATAGAGCCTTCAAACTCAACTCTGGACCTCCAAGACAGTTCCACTGATCTTTTCATTCTTCCTCTCTAGTCAGGGACTCATTAAGGCCAGGTTTCCATCCTTCCTCTCTAGTCAGGGACTCATTAAGGCCAGGTTTCCATCCTTCCCCTCTAGTCAGGGACTCATTAAGGCCAGGTTTCCATCCTTCCTCTCTAGTCAGGGACTCATTAAGGCCAGGTTTCCATCCTTCCCCTCTAATCAGGGACTCATTAAGGCCAGGTTTCCATCCTTCCCCTCTAGTCAGGGACTCATTAAGGCCAGGTTTCCATCCTTCCCCTCTAATCAGGGACTCATTAAGGCCAGGTACACCAGGTGTGTGGAATTTAATTATCAGGTAGAACGTGAAGAAAACCAGCAGACTCCAGACGTTGTAGATTTGAATACCCGCGCTCTAGAGTCTAGCTCCTTTCCTGTGTATACTGAACACAAATATAAATGCAACATGGAACAATTTCAAGGATTTTACTGAGTTATAGTTCATATAAGGAAATCAGTCAATTTAAATAAATACATGAGGCCCTAATCTATGGGGGCGCAGCCATGGGTGTGCCTAGGAGTGCATAGGCCCACTCACTTGGGAGCCAGACCCAGCCAGTCAGAATGAGTTCTTCCCCACAAAATAATTTTATTAGACAGAAATACTCTTCAGCACCCCCCCTCCTCAGATGAAGAAGCTGGATGTGGAGGTCCTGGGCTGGTGTAGTTACATGTGGTCTGCGGTTGTGAGGCCGGTTGGACGTACTGCCAAATTCTCTAAAAGAACGTTGGATGCAGTTTATGGTAGAGAAATGAACATTAAACATTCCTGCAGTCAGCAGGCCATTTGACCACTCCCTCAAAACATGAGACATCTGTGGCATTGTGCTGTGTGACAAAACTGTGGCCTTTTATTGTCCCCAGCACAAGGTGCACCTGTGTAACGATCATGCTGTTTAATCAACTTCTTGATATGTCACACCTGTCAGGTGGATGGGTTATCTTGACAAAGGAGAAATGCTCACTAACAGGGATGTAAACACATTTGAGAGAAATAAGCTTTTTGCGCGTATGGAACATTTTGTATGGAATCTATCTGGGATTTCTTTTTTTTTAGCTCGTGAAACATGGGACCAACACATTACAAGTTGCTTTTATATTTTGGTTCAGTGTAGTTCTCTGTGTGAGTTGTATAGACTGTGAGAGAGAAGTATACTCTGTCCACATCCGCTGTTATCTCTAGACTGGCCAGCTAGTCTCCCTTGATTATCTCTAGACTGGTCATCTTGGTTCTAGTGTTTCCTGCCCCTGGGAGATGGGGAGAGATCAGGCGTTTCTAAGTTTGTCGGTGTGTGCTTCCGAGCCATTTGTTTGTAAGAATATTCCTCTGCCGTGTGTGTGAGACTGTCACCACGTCCCAGGCCTATACGAGGTGTGTGTGTGTGTGTGTGGACTGTCACCATGTCCCAGTACCATCGGTGGTGTGGAAGGTAGTTAATTGGATGGGGAGGTTTGAGGAGAGACACAGATCTCAACTGTCTGAGGTGTGTGTGTGTGTGTGTGCAGGTATTCAGGGCTTGTTAAGTCACTAATGTCAGCAGCCCAGAGACAGGGTGGTGGGAGACAGTGGGAAGGAGAGAGGGATGGAAACGGGAGAGAGGAGTGGGTGTTAGTCATTAGCCAGCTGTTGTCAGCAGACGTCTCCTCTTTCTGTCATCAGGGAGGTGTGTGTGTGTGGGTGTTAGGGCTGTCTTTTATTTTGACCAATCGAAAGATATCTTAAAGTGGAATGATGTTTTTAGAAATCTTTACAAATAAATGAAAAACTGAACTGTCTTGAGTCAATAAGTAGTTCCAGTCTCCTGTATAGATCAGTGTCCTACCCTAACACCCACAACATAGACCTGTAGATATGTACTGTCCTACCCTAACCCCCACAACATAGACCTGTAGATATGTACTGTCCTACCCTAACCCCCACAACATAGACCTGTAGATATGTACTGTCCTACCCTAACACCCACAACATAGACCTGTAGATATGTACTGTCCTACCCTAACCCCCACAACATAGACCTGTAGATATGTACTGTCCTACCCTAACCCCCACAACATAGACCTGTAGATATGTACTGTCCTACCCTAACCCCCACAACATAGACCTGTAGATATGTACTGTCCTACCCTAACACCCACAACATAGACCTGTAGATATGTACTGTCCTACCCTAACCCCCACAACATAGACCTGTAGATATGTACTGTCCTACCCTAACCCCCACAACATAGACCTGTAGATATGTACTGTCCTACCCTAACCCCCACAACATAGACCTGTAGATATGTACTGTCCTACCCTAACCCCCACAACATAGACCTGTAGATATGTACTGTCCTACCCTAACCCCCAAAACATAGACCTGTAGATATGTACTGTCCTACCCTAACCCCCACAACATAGACCTGTAGATATGTACTGTCCTACCCTAACCCCCAAAACATAGACCTGTAGATATGTACTGTCCTACCCTAACCCCCACAACATAGACCTGTAGGTAGATATGTACTGTTCTACCCTAACACCCACAACATAGACCTGTAGATATGTACTGTCCTACCCTAACCCCCACAACATAGACCTGTAGGTAGGTATGTACTGTCCTACCCTAACCCCCACAACATAGACCTGTAGGTAGGTACTGTATGTACTGTCCTACCCTAACCCCCACAACATAGACCTGTAGGTAGGCATGTACTGTCCTAACCTAACCCCCACAACATAGACCTGTAGGTAGGTATGTACTGTCCTACCCTAACCCCCACAACATAGACCTGTAGGTAGGCATGTACTGTCCTACCCTAACCCCCACAACAGAGACCTGTAGGTAGGTACTGTATGTACCGTTCTACCCTAACCCCCACAACAGAGACCTGTAGGTAGGTACTGTATGTACCGTTCTACCCTAACCCCCACAACAGAGACCTGTAGGTAGGTACTGTATGTACTGTCCTACCCTAACCCCCACAACATCTAGTGGCTCCCCTGGTGTGTCGTTATAAACTAACAGAACCTGTCCTGTCCAGTCCACACTGTCCATCTAGTGGCTCCCCTGGTGTGTCCTCATAAACTAACAGAACCTGTCCTGTCCAGTCCACACTGTCCATCTAGTGGCTCCCCTAGTGTGTCCTCATAAACTAACAGAACCTGTCCTGTCCAGTCCACACTGTCCATCTAGTGGCTCCCCTGGTGTGTCCTCATAAACTAACAGAACCTGTCCTGTCCAGTCCACACTGTCCATCTAGTGGCTCCCCTGGTGTGTCCTCATAAACTAACAGAACCTGTCCTGTCCAGTCCACACTGTCCATCTAGTGGCTCCCCTAGTGTGTCCTCATAAACTAACAGAACCTGTCCTGTCCAGTCCACACTGTCCATCTAGTGGCTCCCCTAGTGTGTCCTCATAAACTAACAGAACCTGTCCTGTCCAGTCCACACTGTCCATCTAGTGGCTCCCCTAGTGTGTCCTCATAAACTAACAGAACCTGTCCTGTCCAGTCCACACTGTCCATCTAGTGGCTCCCCTAGTGTGTCCTCATAAACTAACAGAACCTGTCCTGTCCAGTCCACACTGTCCATCTAGTGGCTCCCCTAGTGTGTCCTCATAAACTAACAGAACCTGTCCTGTCCAGTCCACACTGTCCCTGAATGACCGGCTGGGTCTCATTCAGCACCGTTTCATTTACCTTCACCTTTATTTGTATTCTCCTCTCCTGAGGAAGTTATGTCTAATATGAGGAACAAGGCAGAGTGGTGAGAGGACATGGGTGAGGGTTTTATTAGGGTGCGGTACAAGGCAGAGTGGTGAGGGGACATGGGTGAGGGTTTTATTAGGGTGCGGTACAAGGCAGAGTGGTGAGGGGACATGGGTGAGGGTTTTATTAGGGTGCGGTACAAGGCAGAGTGGTGAGGGTTTTATTAGGGTGCGGTACAAGGCAGAGTGGTGAGGGTTTTATTAGGGTGCGGTACAAGGCAGAGTGGTGAGGGTTTTATTAGGGTGCGGTACAAGGCAGAGTGGTGAGGGTTTTATTAGGGTGCGGTACAAGGCAGAGTGGTGAGGGTTTTATTAGGGTGCGGTACAAGGCAGAGTGGTGAGTGGAGAGGAGTCCAGCCCAGTCCATTCCTGGACAACACCACACCCTACTACTAATTCCTTAGTTAGTTGGTATTCTTGTAGTCTGGTTGTTGTGATCCAGGTTCTTCTCTCTGTCTCTGTCCCAGGGGACAGCTGCTGTAGAAACAGTGGTTTAAAGGGTTAAACACACACACACACACTATTATTATTATATTTTTCTGTGATTTTGAGGGTGAAAACGTGAAAGAAACGGGTGAATTACTAAAAATGAAAGTGATTTTATAGGGCCTTATAATGGGCTGGAAAGAACATGGTGCAGTTAGAACCTGTACAACCAATTAAAACACGACACCTTGTTCCCTGTTGCATGCAGAAGT
Source organism: Thymallus thymallus (assembly GCA_023634145.1). Lineage (NCBI taxonomy): Eukaryota > Metazoa > Chordata > Actinopteri > Salmoniformes > Salmonidae > Thymallus > Thymallus thymallus. The sequence goes on along the minus strand of CM042404.1, from coordinate 1,920,219 downwards.
GATTGGAAAACACCATAACTTTGTCTACTCTTTATTTTATTTTTTATTTTTTTCATTAATACTGGTCAAAAGTAGTGCACTACATAGTATTGATGCTCTGTTAATCTCTCCCTACCTGCAGCCCCAATCTCTCCTAAACCCCACAAAAACCAGGGTTATATCCCTCCACTGACGGGAGAGGGGGAGAGGGAGAGAGGGGGAGAAGGGAGAGGGGGAGAAGGGAGGGGGAGGGGGAGAAGGGAGAGAGGGGGAGAAGGGAGAGGGGGAGAAGGGAGGGGGAGGGGGAGAAGGGAGAGGGGGAGAGAGTGGGAGAGGGAGAGAGGGGGAGAGGGGGAGAGCTTGGTTCATTTGAGCACCACCTTTTTTTACTCAATGAATTTAACATGAGGATTAATGTGTAAAGGTGTGTGTCACTGGGTCACTGTGATCGATACAGCAGCTGGAGGATCAATATTTCAGTCCTAGACCCCATAGAAATGTACTCTATAGTGTATACCCTAACTTAGACTATTTCTGTGTGTGTGGGTGTTTGTATAAGCGTGTCTGAGTGCATCCTAACACATCTGGCTTAGTGAAAAGCCTGAGTGGTATACTATGAAGCAAGCCAGATCTACTCAGTGTTTTCTAAAGCTAGCCAGATTCAGTTATCTTCACATTCCAGGTCGGGCCTCTTGCGTACTAGGATGGTGGCTATTACACTTCCTCCTGCTGCTAACTCTAGCAGGCTAGTAACAGCGTGTCAGCTCCACCTCTTCCTCCTGCTGCTAACTCTAGCAGGCTTGTAACAGCGTGTCAGCTCCACCTCTTCCTCCTGCTGCTAACTCTAACAGGCTAGTAACAGCGTGTCAGCTCCACCTCTTCCTCCTGCTGCTAACTCTAGCAGGCTTGTAACAGCGTGTCAGCTCCACCTCTTCCTCCTGCTGCTAACTCTAGCAGGCTTGTAACAGCGTGTCAGCTCCACCTCTTCCTCCTGCTGCTAACTCTAGCAGGCTTGTAACAGCGTGTCAGCTCCTCCTCTTCCTCCTGCTGCTAACTCTAGCAGGCTTGTAACAGCGTGTCAGCTCCACCTCTTCCTCCTGCTGCTAACTCTAGCAGGCTAGTAACAGCGTGTCAGCTCCACCTCTTCCTCCTGCTGCTAACTCTAGCAGGCTTGTAACAGCGTGTCAGCTCCACCTCTTCCTCCTGCTGCTAACTCTAGCAGGCTTGTAACAGCGTGTCAGCTCCACCTCTTCCTCCTGCTGCTAACTCTAGCAGGCTAGTAACAGCGTGTCAGCTCCACCTCTTCCTCCTGCTGCTAACTCTAGCAGGCTAGTAACAGCGTGTCAGCTCCACCTCTTCCTCCTGCTGCTAACTCTAGCAGGCTTGTAACAGCGTGTCAGCTCCACCTCTTCCTCCTGCTGCTAACTCTAGCAGGCTTGTAACAGCGTGTCAGCTCCACTCTTCCTCCTGCTGCTAACTCTAGCAGGCTTGTAACAGCGTGTCAGCTCCACCTCTTCCTCCTGCTGCTAACTCTAGCAGGCTTGTAACAGCGTGTCAGCTCCACCTCTTCCTCCTGCTGCTAACTCTAGCAGGCTTGTAACAGCGTGTCAGCTCCACCTCTTCCTCCTGCTGCTAACTCTAGCAGGCTAGTAACAGCGTGTCAGCTCCACCTCTTCCTCCTGCTGCTAACTCTAGCAGGCTTGTAACAGCGTGTCAGCTCCACCTCTTCCTCCTGCTGCTAACTCTAGCAGGCTAGTAACAGCGTGTCAGCTCCACCTCTTCCTCCTGCTGCTAACTCTAGCAGGCTAGTAACAGCGTGTCAGCTCCACCTCTTCCTCCTGCTGCTAACTCTAGCAGGCTTGTAACAGCGTGTCAGCTCCACCTCTTCCTCCTGCTGCTAACTCTAGCAGGCTTGTAACAGCGTGTCAGCTCCACCTCTTCCTCCTGCTGCTAACTCTAGCAGGCTTGTAACAGCGTGTCAGCTCCACCTCTTCCTCCTGCTGCTAACTCTAGCAGGCTTGTAACAGCGTGTCAGCTCCACCTCTTCCTCCTGCTGCTAACTCTAGCAGGCTTGTAACAGCGTGTCAGCTCCACCTCTTCCTCCTGCTGCTAACTCTAGCAGGCTTGTAACAGCGTGTCAGCTCCACCTCTTCCTCCTGCTGCTAACTCTAGCAGGCTAGTAACAGCGTGTCAGCTCCACCTCATCCTCCTGCTGCTAACTCTAGCAGGCTAGTAACAGCGTGTCAGCTCCACCTCTTCCTCCTGCTGCTAACTCTAGCAGGCTTGTAACAGCGTGTCAGCTCCACCTCTTCCTCCTGCTGCTAACTCTAGCAGGCTTGTAACAGCGTGTCAGCTCCACCTCTTCCTCCTGCTGCTAACTCTAGCAGGCTTGTAACAGCGTGTCAGCTCCACCTCTTCCTCCTGCTGCTAACTCTAGCAGGCTTGTAACAGCGTGTCAGCTCCACCTCTTCCTCCTGCTGCTAACTCTAGCAGGCTTGTAACAGCGTGTCAGCTCCACCTCTTCCTCCTGCTGCTAACTCTAGCAGGCTTGTAACAGCGTGTCAGCTCCACCTCTTCCTCCTGCTGCTAACTCTAGCAGGCTTGTAACAGCGTGTCAGCTCCACCTCTTCCTCCTGCTGCTAACTCTAGCAGGCTTGTAACAGCGTGTCAGCTCCACCTCTTCCTCCTGCTGCTAACTCTAGCAGGCTAGTAACAGCGTGTCAGCTCCACCTCTTCCTCCTGCTGCTAACTCTAGCAGGCTAGTAACAGCGTGTCAGCTCCACCTCTTCCTCCTGCTGCTAACTCTAGCAGGCTTGTAACAGCGTGTCAGCTCCACCTCTTCCTCCTGCTGCTAACTCTAGCAGGCTTGTAACAGCGTGTCAGCTCCACCTCTTCCTCCTGCTGCTAACTCTAGCAGGCTTGTAACAGCGTGTCAGCTCCACCTCTTCCTCCTGCTGCTAACTCTAGCAGGCTTGTAACAGCGTGTCAGCTCCACCTCTACCTCCTGCTGCTAACTCTAGCAGGCTTGTAACAGCGTGTCAGCTCCACCTCTTCCTCCTGCTGCTAACTCTAGCAGGCTTGTAACAGCGTGTCAGCTCCACCTCTTCCTCCTGCTGCTAACTCTAGCAGGCTAGTAACAGCGTGTCAGCTCCACCTCTTCCTCCTGCTGCTAACTCTAGCAGGCTAGTAACAGCGTGTCAGCTCCACCTCTTCCTCCTGCTGCTAACTCTAGCAGGCTAGTAACAGCTTGTCAGCTCCACATCTTCTATACTGACGCTTCTCAGAGGTCACCCACACACACGGCTGGTCATCGTACGACACAGCGTGATACACTTCACTAGAGCTATGTCTAACATTAACCCTAACACTCTTCATTAAGACAATGACTGGGACAGTCAGTTCCACATTTTCATTTGTGCCGAAATCAATCAATTCTTGCTAATTCAGCAGGTTATGGTTTTTAGAAGTGCCTTTATTTGATCATATCGTTAATGCAGTCTTTGGTGTGTACCTTTTTACCGCTTATCAATTAAGTCAAAGATTTTTACTTTGGATGAAGTTTCAAATGCGTTCTGTCATTACTAGGTATTTTAACATTACTATTTTTAACACACCAAAAAATATTTGATGCAATATTTAATCAGTTGTCTTCCTCAAATGAAGGGGATGATGCAATCTTTGCGAGAGGGAGAGAATCTGATTTCATTGGTCTTCAACTCGTGGCTCAGACAATTAATTCAGCATAAAAGGACTTAGCTGTGAGTTAGCCTGCCCTGGAGCAGGTTAGTTCTGAAGGATTCGTTGCCAAAGAAATATACCTGGCTAAAAGGTGAGCCACTTTCATGTTATCCCGAGTTGAATTCAGAGTTGACCAAAGATACCTCTGTAACTCCTCAAACCTGATTTGTAGTATAAGGCTCTGCCCTCACTCCAACTCACTCCGTACTTTGTGAAACAACCACACCCGTTTGTGATTATACAACCTCAAAGACGTTACTTTAAACACTGTTTTTTTTATTTAAACCTCGGACATCATTACAGACAAATAGAACAGTGGAGTATGAACTGCAACATTTTGTTTACCATGATGCTGGATCCTCCGTTTACCATGATGCTGGATCCTCCGTTTACCATGATGCTGGATCCTCCGTTTACCATGATGCTGGATCCTCCGTTTACCATGATTCTGGATCCTCCGTTTACCATGATGCTGGATCCTCCGTTTACCATGATGCTGGATCCTCCGTTTACCATGATGCAGGATCCTCCGTTTACCATGATGCTGGATCCTCCGTTTACCATGATGCTGGATCCTCCGTTTACCATGATGCTGAATCCTCCATTTCCATGATGCTGGTTAGTCGAGGTAATTGAGATAATTTGTACATGTAGGTAGTGGTAAAGTGACTATGTATAGATAATAAACAGAGAGTAGCAGCAGCGTAAAAGAGGGGGGTCAATGTAAACAGTCCGGGTAGCCATTTGATTAGCTGTTCAGGAGTCTTATGGCTTGGATGTATAAGCTGTTGAGAAGCCTTTTGGACCTAGACTTGGCGCTTCGGTACCTCTTACCATGCGGTAGCAGAGGGAATAGTCTATGACTGGGGTGGCTGGAGTCTTTGGCATTTTTTAGGGTCTTCCTCTGACACCGCCTGGTATAGAGGTCCTGGATGGCAGGAAACTTGGACCCAGTGATGTACTGGGCTGTACACACTACCCTCTCTAGTGCCTTGCGGTCAGAGACCGAGCAGTTGCCATACCAGGCGGTGATGCAACCAGTCAGGATGCTCTCGATGGTGCACCTGTAGAACTTTTTGAGGATCTGAGGACCCATGACAAATCTTTTCAGTCTCCCGAGGGGGAAAAGGTGTTGTCGTGCCCTCTTCACGACTGTCTTGGTGTGTTTGGACCATCATAGTTTGTTGGTGATGTGGACACCAAGGTATTTGAAGCTCTCAACCCGCTCCACTACAGCCCCGCCGATGAGAATGGGAGCGTGTTCAGTCCTCCTTTTCCTGCAACTGGTCAGCCTCCGACCGCAAGGCGCTACACTGGGGCCAAGCTTCCTGCCATCCAGGACCTCTATACCAAGCGGTGTCAGAGGAAGGCCTTTAAAATTGCCAAAGACTCCAGTCACCCAAGACATAGACCGTTCTCTCTGCTACCGCATGGCAAACGGTACCGGAGCACCAAGTCTAGGTCCAAAAGGCTCCTTAACAGGTACTACCCCCAAGCCATAAGACTGCTGAACAATCAATCAAGTTTTTTTACACTGCTGCTACCCGCTGTTTATTATCTAGTGATTTTACCCCGACCTACATGTACATATTACCTTGACTAACCTGTACCCGGTACCCCCTGTATATAGCCTCATTACTAACCTGTACCCACACATTGACCGGTACCGGTACCCCCTGTATATAGCCTCATTACTAACCTGTACCCACACATTGACCGGTAAGGGTATTTCACAGTACGGTCTAAACCTGTTGTATTCGGCGCATGTGACAAATCAAATTTGATTAGACTTTTGCTCCTCTAAAATGAGGGGGAGTATGTACAAAAAAGTGCTGTAATTTCTAAACGGTTCACCCGATATGGATGAAAATACCCTAAAATCTAAGGCTGACATTATGCACGTTAACATCATGTCAAATCCAAAGTGTTCGAGTACAGAGACAAAACAACAACACATTTCTCACCCTATCAATACTTTTGGAGCTCACTGTCTGGCCCAATCAGAAACAAGTATTCAACAATGCTGTGGTATAAGGAAGTGATAGGAGATACTCCTGAGTGTTTCTGTGTGTTTCTGTGTTCATGGGAGAGGGGGGCTTTCCAAGTCGTGTGTCCTGCCATATGTTAATCACTTTGTCACGATGAGGCATTGACGGTTGTGAGCAGGTGCCAATGATAGGAGATACTCCTGAATGAGTTGTGTGTCTCTCGTCGGTCGAAAGCACTGAGTCACGGTGATCCAGCTTGCGAAATTGGCAGTTGACAGTGACTTCTGAGGTGTGTGTTACACACACACACACCCACACACACACACACACACACACACACACAAACATGCACCTCCATATAGATAACATTTAGAAACATTATTCAATATAAAAATTATGATGAGCTTTGGTGTTACTCAGATCAAAAGTGGATCTGGGCCAGTCTTAACCTGGGTCAAACATAGCCCTGGGCTAAGATGTCTTGTCAGGTTGTGTATGCGTGTTACCAGCGTCTCCTTTGAGAGATGTTTGTGTGAGCCTACATGTGTTTGTGACCTCTGTTTGACCTCTGTAGAGTGATTGTGACAGGGAGGATGTGATAGGTTCTCTCTGGAGGTCTATACTGAGCTCATTAAAACCGTAACACTGATGGGCCGAGTTTAGGGGAACATGGAAGACATTCAGAGGTAATTAACAACAGTTGAATGTTTTATTCACAGCCTTCCTCACTTCAGTTGTTGTTAGTTGAAGCACACTGGAGAACAGCAGAGAGTTGATTGTGTGTGTGTGTGTGTGTGTGTGTGTGTGTGTGTGTGTGTGTGTGTGTGTGTGTGTGTGTGTGTGTGTGTGTGTGTGCGCCCCATGCTAGGGGCTATGTTCTATGGTCTTGGGGATGCTGTGTGTTGACTCAAGTGGTGTGTTTGAAATGGTAATGTGTCTAAATGTCACATAGGGGGACGTCCCATTCATCTCACCTTCCTCCTGAAGTGTAAACTCATTCACTACTGGCATGGGCTAGAGGGCGTGTCCATATACCAGATTAACATTTCCTTTCAAATCCACGAAGGGAAGTGAACAAGTTCACGCTTCGGAAGATAAGAGCGACTGGGATGCAACCACAGTGTGTCTAATGGTAATGTAGCTAAATGTCAACCACAGTGTGTCTAATGGTAATGTAGCTAAATGTCAACCACAGTGTGTCTAATGGTAATGTAGCTAAATGTCAACCACAGTGTGTCTAATGGTAATGTAGCTAAATGTCAAATACAGTGTGTCTAATGGTAATGTAGCTAAATGTCAACCACAGTGTGTCTAATGGTAATGTAGCTAAATGTCAACCACAGTGTGTCTAATGGTAATGTAGCTAAATGTCAACCACAGTGTGTCTAATGGTAATGTAGCTAAATGTCAAATACAGTGTGTCTAATGGTAATGTAGCTAAATGTCAACCACAGTGTGTCTAATGGTAATGTAGCTAAATGTCAAATACAGTGTGTCTAATGGTAATGTAGCTAAATGTCAACCACAGTGTGTCTAATGGTAATGTAGCTAAATGTCAACCACAGTGTGTCTAATGGTAATGTAGCTAAATGTCAACCACAGTGTGTCTAATGGTAATGTAGCTAAATGTCAACCACAGTGTGTCTAATGGTAATGTAGCTAAATGTCAACCATAGTGTGTCTAATGGTAATGTAGCTAAATGTCAACCACAGTGTGTCTAATGGTAATGTAGCTAAATGTCAACCACAGTGTGTCTAATGGTAATGTAGCTAAATGTCAACCACAGTGTGTCTAATGGTAATGTAGCTAAATGTCAACCACAGTGTGTCTAATGGTAATGTAGCTAAATGTCAACCACAGTGTGTCTAATGGTAATGTAGCTAAATGTCAACCACAGTGTGTCTAATGGTAATGTAGCTAAATGTCAACCACAGTGTGTCTAATGGTAATGTAGCTAAATGTCAACCACAGTGTGTCTAATGGTAATGTAGCTAAATGTCAACCACAGTGTGTCTAATGGTAATGTAGCTAAATGTCAACCACAGTGTTTTCTAGGTCAAATCATGTAGTTGCTATGCCTGCTTTTGAGAATCACTTAAAATGTTTTTAACCTTTTATTTAACGAGGCAGGTCAATTAAGAACAAATGATTATTTACAATGACGGCCTACCTACAGGGTCAGCAATAGTAAAATGGGGTTAAGTGCCTTGCTCAAGGACACACCGACAGGTTTTCACCTTGTCGGCTCGGGGGTTCGATCCAGTTACTGACCCAACGCTCTAACCACCTGCCGCCCCTTAATCTTCACATCAAAGACTGTAGGCCTAGTCTTTAAAACACAGTGAAAATTCAAATGAAACGCCAAGAGGGAGGGAGAGACACGGAGGGAGAGACACGGAGGGAGAGACACGGAGGGAGAGACACGGAGGGAGAGACACGGAGGGAGAGACACGGAGGGAGATGTTGCATAAGCTACGTACAGTGCAAATAAAAATAAAGATCGAGGGAGGGGATAAATATACTGGGGGCCAAACGTTTGGAATATTACTCATTACAGGGTTTTTCTTTATTTGCACTAATTTTACATTGTAGAATAAAAGTGAAGACATCAAAACTATGACATAACACATATGGAATCATGTAGTAACCAAAAAACTGTTAAACAAATCAAAATATATTTTATATTTGCGATTCTTCAAACAGCCACCCTTTGTCTTGGTGACAGCTTTGCACACTCTTGGCCTTCTCTCAACCAGCTTCACCTGGAATGCTTTTCCATCAGTCTTGAAGGAGTTCCCACGTATGCTGAGCACTTGTTGGCTGCTTTTCCTTCACTGCGGTCCGACTCATCCCAAACCATCTAAATTTTGTTGAGGTTGGAACCAAAAAACTCAGATTTGGACTCCAGACCAAAGGACAGATTTCCACCGGTCTAATGTCCATTGCTCGTGTTTCTTGGCCCAAGAAAGTCTCTTCTTCTTATTGGTGTCCTTTAGTAGTGGTTTCTTTGCAGCAATTCGACCACGAAGGCCTAATTCACACAGTCTCCTCTGAACAGATGTTGATGTCTGCTAACTGAACTCTAAGAAGCATTTATTTGGGCTGCAATCTGAGACTGGTAACTCTTAACTTATCGTCTGCAGCAGAGGTATTTCTGGGTCTTCCATTCCTGTGGCGGTCCTCATGAAGCTGGTTGAGAGAATGCCAAGACTGTGCAAAGCTGTCATAAAGCCAAAGGGTGGCGACTCAAATATAAAATACATTTTGATTTGTTTAACACTTTAGTGCAAATAAAGAAAATCCCTTGAATGAGTAAAATTCCATATTTTGACCGGGGGTGTAGCTTATATTTACATTGGAGTTCCTGACCTACTGGTTGACCTTTTTCTTGTGGTAGCAGGTCACACATCTTGCTGCTGGGATTGAATGCTGGTATGTCGCCCAAAAGCTTGTCAATTTGATTTGTGTTCGAATTCTTTGTGGGTCTGTGTAATTTGTGTCTCTAATATGGTCGTACATTTGGCAGGAGGTTAGGAAGTGCAACTCAGTTTACACCTCATTTTGTGGGCAGTGTGCACATAGCCTGTCTTCTCTTGAGAGCCAGGTCTGCCTATGGCAGCCTTTCTCAACAGCAAGGCTATGCTCACTGAGTCTGTACATAGTCAAAGCTTTCCTTAAGTTTGGGTCAGTCAAAGTGGTCAGGTATTCTGCCACTGTGTACTCCCTGTTTAGGGACAAATAGCATTCTAGTTTGCTCTGTTTTTTGGAGGGGTTAATTCTTTCCAGTGTGTCAAGTTATCTTTTAGTTTTCTCATGATTTGGTTGGGTCTAATTGTGTTGTTGTTCTGGGGCTCTGTGGGGTCTGTTTGTTTGTGAACTGAGCCCCAGGACCAGCTTGCTTAGGGGACTGAGGGGAAACCTCTCTAGGTTCCATCTCAGGGCTCCCGAGTGGCGCAGCGGTCTAAGGAACTTCTTCTCAGTGCTACAGGCGTCACTACAGACACCCTGGTTCAAATCCAGACTTTATCACAGCCGGCCGTGATTGGGAGTCTCATAGGGCGGTGCAAAATTGGCCCAGCATCGTCCAAGTTTGGCCGGTGTAGGCCGTCATTTGTAAATAAGAATCTTTCCTAACTGACTTGCCTAGTTAAATAAAGGTAAACAAATCAAGGTAAATCTCTCTCTGTGATGAAAGGTTTGGGCTTTTCTTTAGGTGGTTGTGGAATTTAACAGCTCTGTTCTGGATTTTGATAATTCATAGGAATAGTCCTAATTCTTCTCTACATGCATTTTTTGGGGGGGTTTTCGTTGTACTTTGAGGATATTTTTTGCAGAATTCTGTATGCCGAGTCTCAATTGGGTGTTTGTCCCATGTTGTGAAAACCCATAGAGGGCAATGGGTTCTACAACTGATTGGAGTATTTGTTTTAGCCAGATCCTAATTGGAATATAAAAATTTTATGTTCCTTTTGATGGCATAGAAGGCCCTTCTTGCCTTGTCTCTCAGATCGTTCATAGCTTTGTGGAAGTTATCTGTGAATTTATGCTCGTGGTCTTGGCATCTGGACTTTCTTTTGGAACACCATTTTTTTTCTTACTGAAATTCACTGTCAGGGCCCAGGTCTGACAGAATCTGTGCAGAAGATCTAGGTGTTGCTGTAGGCCCTCCTTGGTTGGTGACAGAAGCACCAGATCATCAGCAAACAGTAGACTTTTGACTTCAGATTCTAGTAGGGTGAGGCCACAAGGAGTTGCTAGAGCGTGATGAACCAATTTTAGCCCCACTGGCCAAACCCTCCTCTAACCCGGACGACACTGGGCCAATTGTTCGCCATCCTATGGAAATCCCGACCATGGCCGGTTGTGGCACAGCAGACCAAGGTCTGTAGTAACGCCTCTAGGCCTTAGACCGCTGCGCCACTAGGGAGGCCCGTTGTCTTTATTTATTTTTTACTATTTCCTACATTGTAGAGTAATAGTGAAAACATTAACTATGAAATAAAACATATGGAATCATGTAGTAACCAAAAAAGTGTTAAACAAATCTAAATATATGATATATATTTGAGATTCTTCAAAGTAGACACCCTTTGCCTTGGAGTATATTATATAGATTAATTTCATCACAATAAGATCATTATTTATTTTAGTCCTGTCTAAAGAAAAATTATAACTTGAAGAAAATGTATGTCAGAAGAACAGAATATGTGTTTGCCTACTGTGTTATCTGGCTATGCTCCATGCCATAGGCTGTATGTTCATTTAGCTGACAACATATGCTTCAGTCCCGTGACATTATTTTTATTTTAGATGATTTTATAGTAAGAAGAATACAATTTAACTTAGCTGAATTAAATAGAAATGATATTTTTCCCATTATGGATATGAAGTGTCTATATAGAGTGTAAAAGTGAATATTTGAAACAGGTCTTATATGCTACATTCTGGAGTTATTTGGATCTTTAGTTGTGAATGATACATCTTAATGTCTTAGAAATGTATACAGTATATGGGCTGCATGCTGTGACTGGGCTGCAGACTATTCTCAAAAAGGCTTGGCACTGTTTCCTTGCCTCAGGCTGCACAGCTGTTCCCTCATAAAGAGATCATATTTTCACCCATCAGTCTATTCTCAATTGAATCTTGTCTTTAGTAATATGTCAAATGTATTTACATTTAGATTGGTACATTATTAAATGGACAGGGACAGGTTAGAAGACGGGTCCTCTGTATACACTGGAATAGTGAATGGAGGCTGCCCGCTTTCCCACCCATCTGTTTTGTAGGCTACTTCAGGTTTATAGCGGAGGTAACAGTTGTTCTCTGGAGGAGGCTAAGGGGAGTTGGTTAGTTCATGTTAGTGTACTAATGTGTGTGTGCTAATGTATACCCTCTTTCACCATCTCTCTGTAGGTACCAGTTGTTCACTGAGAGGTTGTCTAAGCTGGAGGAGGCTGAGGGGAGTTTCGATGACTTCACCAGAAGTTACATGTCGTATGGTGTCCAGAGACAACCTAACAACAGCTTGATGTTCAGAGAGTGGGCTCCGGGAGCTCAGGCCCTGTTCCTCACTGGGGACTTCAGTAAGTACACACAGGCGCACAAGAACACATACACAACACACACACTTTCCTTTTCGGTGTATATATACAGTAATGTGAAAAAGTAAGTACACCCCCTGGAAAGTTATCTTTTTAAATGTTGAATTGAACAACATGACCCATGTTGTTCAATGAACCATAAACAATTAATGAACATGCACATCTGGAACGGTCATTAAGACACTAACAGCTTACAGACGGAAGGCAATTAAGGTCACAGTTATGAAAGAGGCCTTTCTAAAGAGGCCTTTCTACTGACTCTGAAAAACACCAAAAGAAAGATGCCCAGGGTCCCTGCTCATCTGCGTGATCAATGGAAACAGGATGCAACTGAGCTCAATTTTGAATCTCATAGCAAAGGGTCTGAATACTTATGTAAATAAGGTATTTCTGTTTTTTTATTTTTAATACATTTGCAAACATTAAAAAAAAAATACATTTGCTTTGTCTTTATGGGGTATTGTGTGTAAATTGATGAGGAAAACAGTGTATTAAATACATTTTAGAACAAGGCTGTAACGTAACAAAATGTGGAGAAAGTCGAGGGGTCTGAATGCTTTCCGAATGCATTGTACGTACAGTGGGGAGAACAAGTATTTGATACACTGCCGATTTTGCAGGTTTTCCTACCTACAAAGCATGTAGAGGTCTGTCATTTTTATCATAGGTACACTTTAACTGTGAGTGTGTGCAAACCTGGTGAAGAACTACAGGAAACGTATGATCTCTGTAATTGCAAACAAAGGTTTCTGAACCAAATATTAAGTTCTGCTTTTCTGATGTATCAAATACTTATGTCATGCAATAAAATGCTAATTAATTATTTAAAAATCATACAATGTGATTTTCTGGATTTTTGTTTTAGATTCCGTCACTCACAGTTGAAGTGTACCTATGATAAAAATTACAGACTTCTACATGCTTTGTAAGTAGGAAAACCTGCAAAATCAAATACTTGTTCTCCCCACTGTACATACATACATACATACATACATACATACATACATACATACATACATACATACATACATACATACATACATACATACATACATACATACATACATACAGTTGAAGTGGGAAGTTTACATACACCTTAGCCACAATTCCTGACATTTAATCCTAGCCAATTCCCTTTCTTTGTTCAGTTAGGATCACAACTTTATTTTCAGAATGTGAAATGTCAGGATAAAATGATTGATTTCAGCTTTTATTTCTTTCATCACATTCCCAGTGGGTCAGAAGTTTACATACACTCAATTAGTATTTGGCAGAATTGCCTTTAAATTGTTTAACTTGGGTCAAACGTTTCAGGTAGCCTTCCACAAGCTTCCCACAATAAGTTGGGTGAATTTTGGCCCATTCCTCTTGACAGAACTGGTGTAACTGAGTCAGGTTTGTAGGCCTCCTTGCTCACACACACTTTTTCAGTTCTGCCCACAAATGTTCTATAGGATTGAGGTCAGGGCTTTGTGATGGCCACTCCAATACCTTGACTTTGTTGTCCTTAAGCCATTTTGCCACAACTTTGGAAGTATGCTTGGGGTCATTGTCCATTTGGAAGACCCATTTGTGACCAAGCTTTAACTTCCTGACTGATGTCTTGAGATGTTGCTTCAATATATCCAATGGACCGCTCCTACAGACAGTGAGTCACGTGTCCGTGGCTTGCTATATAAATCCGTCAGACAGGTATCAAGGCATTCAGTTTTCCCATTATAGTGTGTAGGGTTTACTGAGAAGGGTGTGACAAACAAAGTCATGTGGGCGAAAAACAACTCGTTGATGAGAGGTCGTAGGAGAATGTCAAAAATCTTGCAAGCCACACAGCAGACGACCACACCGGGTTCCACTCCTATCAGCTACAAACAAGAAGAAGCGGCTCCAGTGGGCACGCCATCACCAACACTGGACAACTGAGGAGTGGAATAACACTGCCTGGTCCGACGAATCCTGGTTCCTGTTGCGTCATGCTGATGGCTGAGTCAGGATTTGCCGTAAGCAGCATGAGTCCATGGACACATCCTGCCTGGTGTTAACAGTACAGGCTGGTGGTGTAGGGAGTGTTTTTCTGCCACACGTTTGGCCCCTTGATACCAACTGAGCAACGATTGAGCGGCACAGCGTATCGTTATTGACCAAACCCAGTAGAGTATCTAAACAACACTCCCTTAGGGGGCTTGTGATGCCTGAGACAGAAGTTTAACAGATACGTGTGTGTTTTCAGGTGACAGCCCCAGGCCTGCAATGGCATCGCCTTAGGCCACTTTACACCTCTCAGTCTGGGGAGTGTATGTGAGACAGAGCAAGCTAGTGTGTTATCGCTCTCTCTCTCGCTCTCTCTCTCTCTCTCGCTCGCTCGCTTTCTCTCTCTCTCGCTCGCTTTCGCTTTCGCTCTCTCACGCCCTCTCGCTCTCTCACGCCCTCTCTCGCTCTCTCACTCCCTCTCTCGCTCTCTCACGCCCTCTCTTTCTGTCTCACACCCTCTCGCTCTCTTTCTCTCTCTCTCTTTCTCTCTGCTCGCGGGGGCCGTTAGAGCTACAGTCTTCTATGTTCTCATGTAACTATCTCCCCCCTCCCTCCTCCCCCTCTCTCTAGATGACTGGAACAGTACGTCTCACCCCTACACTAAGAAAGAGTTTGGTAAATGGGAACTTTGCCTCCCTCCTAAAAGAGACAAGTCACCTGCCATCGAACATGAGACCAAACTCAAGGTACTGTTATTACTGTTACTAGTACTGTTACTAGTACTGTTACTAGTACTGTTACTACTACTGTTACTGCTACTGTTACTGCTACTACTGTTACTGTTACTACTACTACTACTAATACTACTACTGTTACTACTACTGTTACTGCTACTACTGTTACTGTTACTACTACTACTACTAATACTACTACTGTTACTACTACTGTTACTGCTACTGTTACTGCTACTGTTACTACTACTGTTACTGCTACTGTTACTACTACTGTTACTGTTACTACTACTGTTACTACTACTACTGTTACTACTACTGTTACTGTTACTGTTACTACTACTGTTACTAGTACTGTTACTAGTACTGTTACTACTACTGTTACTGCTACTGTTACTGCTACTGTTACTACTACTGTTACTGTTACTACTACTGTTACTAGTACTGTTACTACTACTGTTACTACTACTGTTACTACTACTGTTACTACTACTACTGTTACTACTACTGTTACTGTTACTACTACTGTTACTAGTACTGTTACTACTACTGTTACTACTACTGTTACTACTACTACTGTTACTACTACTACTACTGTTACTAGTACTGTTACTAGTACTGTTACTAGTACTGTTACTACTACTGTTACTACTACTGTTACTGTTACTGTTACTACTACTGTTACTACTACTGTTACTGTTACTGCTACTGTTACTGCTACTGTTAATACTACTGTTAATACTACTGTTAATACTACTGTTAATACTACCCCTACTGCCCTACTGCCCTACTGCCTTTCAAATACACCTCCTCTGTTTTCAACCAGGATCTCAGCGATCACTGCCTCATTGCCTGCATCCGTAATGGGTCCGTGGTCAAACGACCACCCCTTATCACTGTCAAACGCTCGCTAAAGTACTTCTGCGAGCAGGCCTTTCTAAGCGATCTGGCCCAGGTATCCTGGAAGGATATTGACCTCATCCCGTCAGTAGATGATGCCTGGTTGTTCTTTAAAAGTGCTTTCCTCACCATCCTAAATAAGCATGCCCCTTTCAAAAAACTTAGAACTAATAAGAACAGATATAGCCCTTGGTTCACCTCAGACTTGACTGCCCTTGACCAACACAAAACATCCTGTGGCGCACTGCAATAGCATCGAATAGCCCCCACGATAAGCAACTTTTCAGGGAAACCAGGAACAAATATACACAGTCAGTTAGAAAAGCAAAGGCCAGCTTTTTCAAACAGCAGCAACCTGCCCAAACCCCCCCCCCCCGCTTCTCCTTCACCCAAATCCAGACAGCTGATGTTCTGAAAGAGCTGCTAAATCTGGACCCCTACAAATCTGCTGGGCTAGACAATCTGGACCCTTTCTTCCTAAAATTATCAGCAAAAATTGTTGCAACCCCTATTACCAGCCTCTTTTGTATTGTCTGAGATCCCTAGAGATTGGAAAGCTGCCGCGGTCATCCCCCTCTTCAAAGGGGGAGACACTCTAGACCCAAACTGTTATAGACCTATATCCATCCTGCCCAGCCTTTCCAAAGTCTTCGAAAGCCAAGTTAATAAACAGATCACTGACTTCTTCGAATCCCACCGGACCTTCTCTGCTGTGCAATCTGGTTTCCGAGCTGGTCATGGGTGCACCTCAGCTACGCTCAAGGTACTTAACGATATCATAACCGCCATCGATTGAAGACAGTACTGTGCAGCCGTCTTCATCGACCTGGCCAAGGCTTTCGACTCTGTCAATCACCGCATTCTTATTGCCAGACTAAACAGCCTTGGTTTCTCAAGTGACTGCCATGCCTGGTTCTCCAACTACTTCTCAGACAGAGTTCAATGCGTAAAATCGGAGGGCCTGCTGTCCGGTCCCCTGGCAGTCTCTATGGGGATGCCACAGGGTTCAATTCTTGGGCCAACCCTGTTCTCTATATATATCAACGATGTCGCTCTCGCTGCTGGTGACTCTCTGATCCATCTCTACGCAGACGACACCATTCTGTATACATCTGGCCCCTCTTTGGACACTGTGTTAACTCACCTTCAAACAAGCTTCAATGCCATACAACACTCCTTCCGTGGCCTCTGTCATCCGTTTTGTTACCAAAGCCCCATATACTACCCACCACTGCGACCTGTATTCTCTCGTTGGCTGGCCCTCACTACATATTCGTCGCCAAACCCACTGGCTCCAAGTCATCTATAAGTCTTTATTAGGTAAATTCCCGCCTTATCTCAGCTCGCTGGTCACCATAGCAACGCCTACCCGTAGCATGCGCTCCAGCAGGTACAGTGGGGAGAACAAGTATTTGATACACTGCAGGTTTTCCCACTTACAAAGCATGTAGAAGTCTGTAATTTTTATCATAGGTACTCTTCAACTGTGAGAGACGGAATCTAAAACAAAAATCCAGAAAATCACATTGTATGATTTTTAAATAATTAATTTGCATTTTATTGCATGACATAAGTATTTGATCACCTACCAACCAGTAAGAATTCCGGCTCTCACAGACCTGTTAGTTTTTCTTTAAGAAGCCCTCCTGTTCTCCACTCATTACCTGTATTAACTGCACCTGTTTGAACTTGTTGCCTGTATAAAAGACACCTGTCCACACACTCAATCAAACAGACTCCAACCTCTCCACAATGGCCAAGACCAGAGAGCTGTGTAAGGACATCAGGGATAAAATTGTAGACATGCACAAGGCTGAGATGGGATACAGGACAATAGGCAAGCAGCTTGGTGAGAAGGCAACAACTGTTGGCGCAATTATTAGAAAATGGAAGAAGTTCAAGATGACGGTCAATCTCCCTCGGTCTGGGGCACCATGCAAGATCTCACCTCGTGGGGCATCAATGATCATGAGGAAGGTGAGGGATCAGCCCAGAACTACTCGGCAGGACCTGGTCAATGACCTGAAGAGAGCTGGGACCACAGTCTCAAAGAAAACCATTAGTAACACACTACGCCGTCATGGATTAAAATCCTGCAGAGCACGCAAGATCCCCCTGCTCAAGCCAGCGCATGTCCAGGCCCGTCTGAAGTTTGCCAATGACCATCTGGATGATCCAGAGGAGGAATGGGAGAAGGTCATGTGGTCTGATGAGACAAAAATAGAGCTTTTTGGTCTAAACTCCACTCGTCGTGTTTGGAGGAAGTAGAAGGATGAGTACAACACCAAGAACACCATCCCAACCGTGAAGCATTGAGGTGGAAACATCGTTCTTTGGGGATGCTTTTCTGCAAAGGGGACAGGACGACTGCACCGTATTGAGGGGAGGATGGATGGGGCCATGTATTGCAAGATCTTGGCCAACAACCTCCTTCCCTCAGTAAGAGTATTGAAGATGGGTCGTGGCTGGGTCTTCCAGCATGACAACGACCCAAAACACACAGCCAGGGCAACTAAGGAGTGGCTCCGTAAGAAGCATCTCAAGGTCCTGGAGTGGCCTAGCCAGTCTCCAGACCTGAAGCCAATAGAAAATCTTTGGAGGGAGCTGAAAGTCCGTATTGCCCAGCGACAGCCCCGAAACCTGAAGGATCTGAATGGAGGAGTGGGCCAAAATCCCTGCTGCAGTGTGTGCAAACCTGGTCAAGAACTACAGGAAACGTATGATCTCTGTAATTGCAAACAAAGGTTTCTGTACCAAATATTAAGTTCTGCTTTTCTGATGTATCAAATACTTATGTCATGCAATAAAATGCAAATTAATTACTTAAAAATCATACAATGTGATTTTCTGGATTTTTGTTTTAGATTCCGTCACTCACAGTTGAAGAGTACCTATGATACAAATTACAGACTTCTACATGCTTTGTAAGTGGGAAAACCTGCAAAATCGGCAGTGTATCAAATACTTGTTCTCCCCACTGTATTTCAATAAGTGCCTATGGCTATGCTAGTGGCTTGTGGCACCATCTTCTGACTATTTAGGGAAGGGAGTTCTCAGCAGGTGTGCCAAATGTCATTATTGATGGAGAAATGACATGGGAAAACTCCCTTTAACATGCATTACTGGATCAAATTATTAAAAACTAACTTAATTCGGTCTTTTCTAAAACTCAATAAACTCAAGATGAACCACCCTCTTCTACTCCATCTTATCAGTACCTCCTTGAGGGATGAGACGTCTAGTCATGTTTTGTGATATAATGATAGCTCCATTTATTGAAAGATTTTGATTGGCATCTACTTGGTTATTCATTCAACACTATAAGGGCTAGTGAATGAGGACATAGGGACTTGGTTATCCATTCAACACTATAAGGGCTAGTGAATGAGGACATAGGGACTTGGTTATCCATTCAACACTATAAGGGCTAGTGAATGAGGACATAGGGACTTGGTTATCCATTCAACACTATAAGGGCTAGTGAATGAGGACATAGGGACTTGGTTATCCATTCAACACTATAAGGGCTAGTGAATGAGGACATAAGGACTTGGTTATCCATTCAACACTATAAGGGCTAGTGAATGAGGACATAGGGACTTGGTTATCCATTCAAGTCTATAAGGGCTAGTGAATGAGGACAGAGGGACTTGGTTATCCATTCAACACTATAAGGGCTAGTGAACGAGGACATAGGGACTTGGTTATCCATTCAAGTCTATAAGGGCTAGTGAATGAGGACATAGGGACTTGGTTATCCATTCAACACTATAAGGGCTAGTGAATGAGGACATAGGGACTTGGTTATCCATTCAACACTATAAGGGCTAGTGAATGAGGACATAGGGACTTGGTTATCCATTCAACACTATAAGGGCTAGTGAACGAGGACATAGGGACTTGGTTATCCATTCAACACTATAAGGGCTAGTGAACGAGGACATAGGGACTTGGTTATCCATTCAAGTCTATAAGGGCTAGTGAATGAGGACATAGGGACTTGGTTATCCATTCAACACTATAAGGGCTAGTGAATGAGGACAGAGGGACAGAGCAACTTAAGGAGTGGGAAAGCACTGCTAGGGGGCATATGAGGGAGCTTGGCACAGTTTGTCCTGACCGTGTGTGTGTGTGTGTGTGTGTGTGTGTGTGTGTGTACACAAACAACATCCACACACACACACAACACAATAACAGCCTATCAGTGTTGGCACACAGGACGTTGTTAGGCTCTGCTGGGCCCATCTGTTTCCTCCCAGGCCACACACACACACACACACACACACACACACACACACACACACACACACACACAAATACAGACAGTGAGCTAACAGGATTTTTGGTGGATTGTTCTAGCTGGGGATAAGAATAAGAAGAGGATCATATGTCATAGGGTACACACTTGAAACCCTCACTGTGTTGAAACCCTCACTGTGTTGAAACCATCACTCCCATTCTAGCCTCCTCTTGCAAACTCCCCCTCTCTTTCACTCCCAGTCACCATATAAGAACAACCTCCAAAACAAACTTAACTGAGGTTCCATCTCTGACCAATACTTCTGTACTTTGCCTCAGGTGACTATCTTTTCTTGCGCTTCCATTCTTAAATGTTCCACAAACATGTCTAAAATGAATTCCCAGACAGACTATCTCTGTCAGTTCAGGCTCTACTTTGGTTTCTCCCCTCTGACAACTCAACAGTCAGCTAGTTGGTAAATATTTCATAGTTCCCAAAATCCCCCCTGTAGGACTGTTGGTAGGGTGTCTGTTTGTTTATCTCAGACCCTGTACACCTCAATGTGCCTTGTGATCAAACACATAAAGCATGAAAATAACCTGCAGCAAACTGACATCCAACCACACACACACACACCACTGTCCGATATGTCTTTTAGCAGAACATTAAATCACCTCAGCACTTCAGCATCCCTGAACCCGTAATCTATTCAGAAATTAATATTTCATCATGTTTGTGTGTATGATACTCTATGAACTTTTAACTGAATCTATAGAGCACTGGTGGGTTTACCTTGCCACTGTGGCCAAATCAATACAGCTAGCCTGGGGATTTAGCTAGCAATACAGAAAGTGTTCCTCTTTTCATGTTGAAAGTAAAGATATGAGTTGTTTTTCTGGGGAAACTTACATTGCCAGGGGATATCACACTCATACTAAAACTGGAGGAGAGGAGGGAAGGTGTGGATCTGTTCATCTGTACTAAAACTGGAGGAGAGGAGGGAAGGTGTGGATCTGTTCATCTGTATTAAAACTGGAGGAGAGGAGGGAAGGTGTGGATCTGTTCATCTGTATTAAAACTGGAGGAGAGGAGGGAAGGTGTGGATCTGTTCATCTGTATTAAAACTGGAGGAGAGGAGGGAAGGGGTGGATCTGTTCATCTGTATTAAAACTGGAGGAGAGGAGGGAAGGTGTGGATCTGTTCATCTGTATTAAAACTGGAGGAGAGGAGGGAAGGGGTGGATCTGTTCATCTGTATTAAAACTGGAGGAGAGGAGGGAAGGTGTGGATCTGTTCATCTGTATTAAAACTGGAGGAGAGGAGGGAAGGGGTGGATCTGTTCATCTGTATTAAAACTGGAGGAGAGGAGGGAAGGTGTGGATCTGTTCATCTGTACTGAAACTGGAGGAGAGGAGGGAAGGTGTGGATCTGTTCATCTGTATTAAAACTGGAGGAGAGGAGGGAAGGGGTGGATCTGTTCATCTGTATTAAAACTGGAGGAGAGGAGGGAAGGTGTGGATCTGTTCATCTGTATTAAAACTGGAGGAGAGGAGGGAAGGGGTGGATCTGTTCATCTGTATTAAAACTGGAGGAGAGGAGGGAAGGTGTGGATCTGTTCATCTGTATTAAAACTGGAGGAGAGGAGGGAAGGGGTGGATCTGTTCATCTGTATTAAAACTGGAGGAGAGGAGGGAAGGGGTGGATCTGTTCATCTGTATTAAAACTGGAGGAGAGGAGGGAAGGGGTGGATCTGTTCATCTGTATTAAAACTGGAGGAGAGGAGGGAAGGGGGGGTTCTATATCTGACAGACCCGAGTTCTCTGAAGCCCAGTTCAGATGCAACAGCCGACAAGGAGAGACGAGACAAAAATAGCCAGTTATAAACAGCTGACTAAAGACGAGGCATTCAGATCAAAAAGACAAGACACATGATTGAGACCGGTTCCGTTGTAACGATGCCTCTTTACAATGACGCGATGAAACTTTGATACAAAGTTGCCACTTGTTGAAGTATGGTGTTACTACTATGTACTAGCAAACTAGTATCATGACCCAGAAACAGGGTACACTGCAGCACAATAGCTAGTTAACGGCAGCATAATAGCTAGTTAACGGCAGCATAATAGCTAGTTAACGGCAGCATAATAGCTAGTTAACGGCAGCACAATAGCTAGTTAACTGCAGCACAATAGCTAGTTAACGGCAGCATAATAGCTAGTTAACGGCAGCATAATAGCTAGTTAACGGCAGCATAATAGCTAGTTAACTGCAGCACAATAGCTAGTTAACGGCAGCATAATAGCTAGTTAACGGCAGCATAATAGCTAGTTAACGGCAGCATAATAGCTAGTTAACTGTAGCACAATAGCTAGTTAACGGCAGCATAATAGCTAGTTAACGGCAGCATAATAGCTAGTTAACGGCAGCACAATAGCTAGTTAACGGCAGCATAATAGCTAGTCAACGGCAGCACAATAGCTAGTTAACGGCAGCATAATAGCTAGTTAACGGCAGCACAATAGCTAGTTAACGGCAGCATAATAGCTAGTTAACGGCAGCACAATAGCTAGTTAACGGCAGCATAATAGCTAGTTAACGGCAGCATAATAGCTAGTTAACGGCAGCATAATAGCTAGTTAACGGCAGCACAATAGCTAGTTAACGGCAGCATAATAGCTAGTTAACGGCAGCACAATAGCTAGTTAACGGCAGCATAATAGCTAGTTAACGGCAGCATAATAGCTAGTTAACGGCAGCATAATAGCTAGTTAACGGCAGCACAATAGCTAGTTAACGGCAGCACAATAGCTAGTTAACGGCAGCATAATAGCTAGTTAACAGCAGCACAATAGCTAGTTAACGGCAGCATAATAGCTAGTTAACGGCAGCACAATAGCTAGTTAACGGCAGCATAATAGCTAGTTAACGGCAGCATAATAGCTAGTTAACGGCAGCATAATAGCTAGTTAACGGCAGCATAATAGCTAGTTAACGGCAGCACAATAGCTAGTTAACGGCAGCA
Organism: Thymallus thymallus; assembly: GCA_023634145.1. Lineage (NCBI taxonomy): Eukaryota > Metazoa > Chordata > Actinopteri > Salmoniformes > Salmonidae > Thymallus > Thymallus thymallus. The sequence continues at coordinate 1,897,552 of CM042404.1, read as the reverse complement.
TAATAGCTAGTTAACGGCAGCATAATAGCTAGTTAACGGCAGCATAATAGCTAGTTAACGGCAGCACAATAGCTAGTTAACGGCAGCATAATAGCTAGTTAACGGCAGCATAATAGCTAGTTAACGGCAGCACAATAGCTAGTTAACGGCAGCATAATAGCTAGTTAACGGCAGCATAATAGCTAGTTAACGGCAGCACAATAGCTAGTTAACGGCAGCATAATAGCTAGTTAACGGCAGCATAATAGCTAGTTAACGGCAGCACAATAGCTAGTTAACGGCAGCACAATAGCTAGTTAACGGCAGCATAATAGCTAGTTAACGGCAGCACAATAGCTAGTTAACGGCAGCATAATAGCTAGTTAACGGCAGCATAATAGCTAGTTAACGGCAGCATAATAGCTAGTTAACGGCAGCACAATAGCTAGTTAAC
>CM042404.1:1884619-1892119 GCA_023634145.1 Thymallus thymallus | reverse complement strand
GACATGAGTTCACTGTATCAGTCAGCTCCTATAATGGGAAGGACATGAGTTCACTGTATCAGTCAGCTCCTATAATGGGAAGGACATGAGTTCACTGTATCAGTCAGCTCCTATAATGGGAAGGACATGAGTTCACTGTATCAGTCAGCTCCTATAATGGGAAGGAGAAGACCTGGAGTTTAGTACAAGGACAGGTCCTAAGAAACACCACATATTAAGACACATGAAGGAACCTGTACCATAATATCCCTAACAGAATAGTCTGATTCATTCCAGTGCAGTGTTCTACTCCAGAGGGAAAACCAGCTCCACCGTTCACAACAGGAAGACATCATAAAACAGTTGATCAATTACACTCATTAAAAAGCCTCATGTCTGTGGGTAAAAATGACCGTGTAAACCTCTCTGTGGAACATCTGGGCAGGATGAACCTGCTACTGAAGCTGCTCCTGTGTTGCATTACAGCCCTGTGGAGTGGGTGTGTGTCATAGTGCTGTGGAGTGGGTGTCTGTCATAGTGCTGTGGAGTGGGTGTGTGTCATAGTGCTGTGGAGTGGGTGTCTGTCATAGTGCTGTGGAGTGGGTGTCTGTCATAGTGCTGTGGAGTGGGTGTGTGTCATAGTGCTGTGGAGTGGGTGTGTGTCATAGTGCTGTGGAGTGGGTGTCTGTCATAGTGCTGTGGAGTGGGTGTCTGTCATAGTGCTGTGGAGTGGGTGTCTGTCATAGTGCTGTGGAGTGGGTGTCTGTCATAGTGCTGTGGAGTGGGTGTGTGTCATAGTGCTGTGGAGTGGGTGTCTGTCATAGTGCTGTGGAGTGGGTGTCTGTCATAGTGCTGTGGAGTGGGTGTCTGTCATAGTGCTGTGGAGTGGGTGTCTGTCATAGTGCTGTGGAGTGGGTGTCTGTCATAGTGCTGTGGAGTGGGTGTCTGTCATAGTGCTGTGGAGTGGGTGTCTGTCATAGTGCTGTGGAGTGGGTGTCTGTCCCCACCCTGAGTGTTGATTCATCATGCAGAGGCCGTAGAGAAGCCAGATTGCATATCTTTTAACAGTTCCATTTCACGCGATTCTGTTAAATAATTAACCGGTTTCTCAGTTATTTATCCTGGGAGAAGGGAGTGGTTTTGGGCGGTAAATCTCGGTAATTGGGTCCTGCCGTTCAACCATAGTCAAGAACTGCAATGGTCCAACACACAAAGAACATCCAGCCAACTTGACAGAGCATTGGAGTCAACATGGGCCAGCATCCCTGTGGAATGCTTTTGACACCTTGTAAAGTCCACGCCCTGACGAGACCGTTCTGAGGGCAAAAGGGGAGGGGCAACTGGTTATTAGGAAGGTGTTTAGCAGGTGTATGGTTTCATCTCCCTAACAGACAGTCAACTAGAGTGAACTCGACTTTGAAGCGTTATGGTTACATGGTTTAATCTCCCTAACAGACAGTCAACTAGAGTGAACTCCACTCTGGAGGGAATTAGTTTGAAAGAAGTTTCCTTCTCCATTTCAGCTCTCTTTCTTTCGCTCTCTTTCTCGCTCTCTCTTTCTCTCTCTCACTCTCTCTTCCACCCTCCCTCTCTCTCGCACCCTCCCTCTCTCTCTGTAGCTCATGTGATATAAGCTCTGGTAGTGTTGACCTGTTAGAGAAGTTCTGGGGTTCAGCACTGTTGCTTGGAGCTCACAGCAGGGTCTAAGACGATCCCATACAGAGCGCACGCACACACACAAGACATTAGAGCATAGCTAAGCCCCCAGGGACTTGGCAGGGAGTCCACCCTTGGACGAATAAATGTCAGAAAGGGATGCCTTCTTTCTCCCCCCCTTTCTTCGCTACATCCTTTCTTCATCCCTCTCTCTCCTATGTGTGTGAGAGAGCTCTGCGGGGGTAAGGCTGGCGTGTGTGAGAGAGCTCTGCAGGGGTAAGGCTGGCCATGCTGCAACAGTAGGAAGCATTATCTCTGTTAGACTCTTAGCTCAGCCCTGTCTAAAACCCAGAACTGTTGTGCTGTTTAAGTCCTGACAGCATAGAGTAGGGAGGTATTTCATTTAGAAACACGCTGTGAATAACCACCACACAGCTTCTCCATTAAATTCCATCTCAATTATAACTGGTTAATGTCTCTTTGTCAGGTTCTAACTGGTTATAATGTCTCTGTCAGGTTCTAACTAGTTATAATGTCTCTGTCAGGTTCTAACTGGTTATAATGTCTCTGTCAGGTTATAACTGGTTATAATATGTCTGTCAGATTCTAACTGGTTATAATGTCTCTGTCAGGTTATAACTGTGTCCAGTTGATGGCCATCATGGAGCATGCATACTATGGCAGCTTTGGATACCAAGTCACCAACTTCTTTGCTGCCTCCAGGTAACACAAACACAGCCTTAAACACACGTATGAATGCATGCTACACTCACACTCACTCACTCACACACACACACACATCCCATTTCATGTATATTTTCCTTCGCTGTGAAAGTTTGATTCCTGTTTGATTCCTATTTGTTTCATTATGAAGCTGTTCCCAAAATCAGCTGATTGAACCGGTATAAAGCCGTTCCCCAAAGCAGCTGATTGAGCCTGTCACGTCCCAAAGCAGCTGATTGAGCCTGTCACGTCCCAAAGCAGCTGATTGAGCCACTCACTTCCCAAAGCAGCTGATTGAGCCTGTCACGTCCCAAAGCAGCTGATTGAGCCTGTCACGTCCCAAAGCAGCTGATTGAGCCACTCACGTCCCAAAGCAGCTGTTTGAGCCACTCACGTCCCAAAGCAGCTGATTGAGCCAGTCACGTCCCAAAGCAGCTGTTTGAGCCAGTCACGTCCCAAAGCAGCTGATTGAGCCAGTCACATGCTATGGTTGTTTACAAAGAGCACACGGAACAAACAGAAGCTTTGGTGATGATCCACTGTTGTTCAAGAGAGGTGATCAAGTTACACTTGAGATTCACTACTAATGTTTGCCAGCTAAATAACTATCTAACTACAAGTTAACTATCTAAGATGTGCAAAATAAATTCTCTCCAGCTCAGGGCTCCAGCTGTGCAAAGTGGCTAGCTTGCAAGATCAAGCTTCTTGGTTACAGCAGAGACAATCAATCCCTTTCTGGATCAACATCCCCGTTTCCTGCCTCAGACCAGCCCACTTTGGCTCACAACCTATCATACTGGAGATCAACATCCCTGTTTCCTGCCTCAGACCAGCCCACTTTGGCTCACAACCTATCATACTGGAGATAAATATAATTTAAAGATTAAAAGATTAAACTGATCACTTAGATCCTGTTTCCATAAAGCTTTAATAGCTGTGAATGAAGGATTGTATCATAGCTATAAGAAATAATATATTTTAATGTCGGGATGATGTGAAAAAAGGATCAGTGGGAGTGGCTTGTAACCAGAGATAAGGCCAAATGCATTAAGAACAGATAGCACAATAGGTAAGGATACATCAGGGTTTGAGATGTAGAGAACCTAGTCATCAGCATAAAGTGAGACCCTTTGTTCGATGTCACCGTCTGAACACTCACATTATATGTGGGTTGGATCTAAATGCAATAGCGAGGCGCTGCATTGGCGATGGCAAAAAGCAAGGGAGACATTGGACACCCCTGCCTAGTGCCTCTGAAGAGAGGGAAATGACAGATGTAAGTGGAGAAGTGTATAGTAACTTGACTTGATTTTTTAAGGTATGAAAAAGGTAGCCCCACACCACTCTATCAAAAGCCTTCCCTTCATCTAGAGAGATTGACGAAGAAATGTCCCCTCGGGGATCAATAAAGTACCTGTGTGTGTGTGTGTGTGCGTGTGCGTGCGTGCGTGCGTGCGTGCGTGTGTGTGTGTGTGTGTGTGTGTGTGTTTTATAATAAATTATAAATGAACAAAATAACACATTTGAAACAATTTGAACAGGAGGCACTGTAGTAGGCTACTTGTGTTAGGCCTTACCTATCAAACACTGCACTGCAGATAGGCTGAATATCCATCTCGTTGCTCCAGTCAATCTGGGGGAGCAGTTCCCTTCAAGTTCTTGTTGATAAAGTAAATTGCAGCTGTCGGGTCGTTGAACTTGTGAAGAGCTCTGCTTGGTAGTGTGATCCTGAGCTCGGCTGGGAAGAAAAGGCCAAACTTGACTCCAGGACAGGCGCGCAAAAGCCGCTTTGCGTTACCAAGCGCCACTTGTTTTTTGGCCACGGAGGCAGTGAAGTCTGGAAAAATTGACAGTCTCTTGCCTCTGTAAAGTAAGGGTGATGCTTCTCCAGCTCGGCGCAGGATCTGGTCCCGGACGTGGTAGTAATGCACTCTAATGACGAAGGGCCATGGGGGATCACCCTGTCTGGGTCTAGCTCGCAGTGACCTATGGGCACGGTCTAAGAGGGGTTTTTCTTCTAGGTTAAGCATGTCCTGCAATAGTTGGGAAATTAAAGTCTGTTGGGCGGGGCCCCTCCAGACCTTCAGCAATCCCCTACAGGCGTATGTTGTGGCGGCATTGACGTCCTTCTAGGTCCTCGCTTTTTACTGTGGCCTGAAGGGTGGTTAGGTCATCACTGTAAGACACAGCTCTAGTTTGAGTATTGTCACTGTTGTCTGTAGAGCAGCTACAGATTATTACAATTCTTCATTAATTAAAAACATTTCTGAGCGGAGAGTTGAGGCGAGACGTACATTTTCGTGTCAAGTTTATCATATAGGTCTCTTTTGAGCCCATCCAAAGCTTCTGTGAATTTCCTCAAACTAAGGGCAGCGTCCTGGTCGTCGATGTCCTTCTCCCGCCCTGGCGAGTTGCTGGGCAGGGTTGCTTTCCCAGGCTGGGGCTTTAATGGCTCGGAATGTATCCTCCTTCCGAGCCTGGGGCTTTAATGGGGCCTCCTTTGGGAGGGTCTCTTTTAGAGCGAGTGTCTCTTTTATCGGCCATCCCTGGGATTTGTGGAACAGTGAAGGGTCAGATTATGTTTCAGATATTAAACTCAGCAGTAGAAGTCAAGTTGTAAACTAGACTGCGGTTTTAAATAACAGAATATGGCCGTTTGCTCAATTACCGGCTGTGCTAACTTGCTGACGAAAGTTTGCTAACTGAATGCGGGCTTCTTTGGCAAGTCACGTTTACATCAACTATATCCCGTTTTCACTGTTATGAAGAGAGAAGAGATGAAAAACCTTGCTTCGGCTATTCTGCCGACTAAGGCAACCGAAACTGTGTCAAGAGCAGACAGACATGCCCGCCTCTCCAGTTGGTAAAACTATCAGGAAAATCCCAGGCTTTGCTGCGACCTACTTTAGCAATCCTCCATTCACACTGACATTATAACGGTTCATAAGAGCAATGTCAACAATACTTAGCAAGGCGAAATATATTAAACAATAAATGAAACTGTGCTGTAAATTTAAATCAAGTTTGACACAAATTCGCGGAGCTCCGGTAAATGTGTGTTACGTCAATGGTGCACCCAGATATCCCCCCAACCTTATTCTAAACTGGATGAAAGTAAACACAATCCTCAACAATCTACACACAATACCCCATAATGACAGAGATAGATAGATAGATAGATAGATAGATAGATAGATAGATAGATAGATAGATAGATAGATAGATAGACTTTATTGATCCCGAGGGGGAAATTTACGTAAGTATTCAGACCCTTTGCTATGAGACTCGAAATTGAGCTCAGATGCATCCTGTTTCCATTGATCATCCTTGAGATGTTTCTACAACTTGATTGGAGTCCACCTGTGGTAAATTCAATTGATTGTATATGATTTAGAAAGGCACACACCTGTCTATTTAAGGTCCCACAGTTGACAGTGCATGTCAGAGCAAAAACAAAGCCATGAGGTCTGCATCATTGAAAAATAAAACACGGTGGCCTCCATCGTTCTTAAATGGAAGAAGTTTGGAACCACCAAGACTCTTCCTAGAGCTGGCCGCCTGGACAAACTGAGCAATCGGGGGAGAAGGGCCTTGGTCAGGGAGGTGACTAAGAACCCCATGGTCACTCTGACAGAGCTCTAGAGTCCCTCTGTGGAGATGGGAGAACCTTCCAGAAGGACAACCATCTCTACAGCACTCCACCAATCAGGCCTTTATGTTGGAGTGGCCAGACGGAAGCCACTCCTCAGTAAAAGGCACATGACAGCCCGCTTGGAGTTTGCCAACAGCCACCTAAAGACTCTCAGACCATGAGAAACAGGATTCTCTGGTCTGATGAAACCAAGATTCAACTCTTTGGCTTGAATGCCAAGCGTCACGTCTGGAGGAAACCTGGCACCATCCCTACAGTGAAGCATGGTGATGGAAGCATCATGCTGTGGGGATTTCTTTCAGTGGCAGGGTCACGGCAAAGTTGAATGGTGCAAAGTACAGAGAGATCCTTGATGAAAACTTGCTCCAGAGCACTCAGGACCCCAGACTGGGGAGAAGGTTCACCTTCCAACAGGACAACGACCCTAAGCACACAGCCAGGACAATGTAGGAGTGGCTTCGGGACAAGTCTCTGAATGTCCTTGAGTGGCTCAGCCAGAGCCCAGACTTGAACCTGATCGAACATCTCTGGAGAGACCTGAAAATAGCTGTGCAGCGACGCTCCCCATCCAACCTGACAGAGCTTGAGAGGATGTGCAGAGAAGAATGGGAGAAACTCCCCAAATACAGGTCTGCCAAGCTTGTAGCGCCATACCCAAGAAGACTCAAGGCTGTAATCGCTGCCAAAGGTGCTTCAACAAAGTACTGAGTAAAGGGTCTGAATATATCTCCCATGTAGCAGTATGCATCTCCCATGTAGCAGTATGTATCCCCCATGTAGCAGGATGTATCCCCCATGTAGCAGGATGTATCCCCCATGTAGCAGGATGTATCCCCCATGTAGCAGTATGTATCCTCCATGTAGCAGGATGTATCCCCCATGTAGCAGGATGTATCCCCCATGTAGCAGGATGTATCCCCCATGTAGCAGGATGTATCCCCCATGAAGCAGGATGTATCCCCCATGTAGCAGTATGTATCCTCCATGTAGCAGTATGTATCCTCCATGTAGCAGTATGTATCCTCCATGTACTGTACATACGGCTAATAAAACGTAACTCTTCCTTTCTCCATGATCCCCCCCGTCTCCCCCTCTTCCTCTGTCCCGCTCTCCACCCCGCCTCCTCTCCAGTCGGTTCGGCACCCCTGAGGACCTGAAGAGGTTGGTGGACACTGCCCACTCTTTGGGGATCACCGTCCTATTGGATGTGGTCCATAGCCACGCCTCCAGTAACACGGCTGATGGACTGAATAAGTTTGACGGGACCGACTCCTGCTTCTTCCACTCTGGAGCTAGGGGAAAACACCCACAGTGGGGCTCACGCCTCTTCAACTACCAGAGGTACGGGGACACACGCATGTGTTGTAGCTCAAGCTAACCTAGCTCCAACCCCAGACCATGGCCCCAAACTCACTAGACGTGTTGGACGGTCACTCCAGCCCATGCCTCTGTGTTGGATGGTTGCTAATTGTACCCTAAAAGTGCCAACG
>CM042404.1:1862119-1879619 GCA_023634145.1 Thymallus thymallus | reverse complement strand
GGATAATAGTCTGTAGCAGAGAGGCTAGTTGGATAATAGTCTGTAGCAGAGAGGCTAGTTGGATAATAGTCTGTAGCAGAGAGGCTAGTTGGATAATAGTCTGTAGCAGAGAGGCTAGTTGGATAATAGTCTGTAGCAGAGAGGCTAGTTGGATAATAGTCTGTAGCAGAGAGGCTAGTTGGACAATAGTCTGTAGCAGAGGCTAGTTGGATAATAGTCTGTAGCAGAGAGGCTAGTTGGATAATAGTCTGTAGCAGAGAGGCTAGTTGGACAATAGTCTGTAGCAGAGAGGCTAGTTGGATAATAGTCTGTAGCAGAGAGGCTAGTTGGATAATAGTCTGAGGCTAGTTGGATAATAGTCTGTAGCAGAGAGGCTAGTTGGATAATAGTCTGTAGCAGAGAGGCTAGTTGGATAATAGTCTGTAGCAGAGAGGCTAGTTGGATAATAGTCTATAGCAGAGAGGCTAGTTGGATAATAGTCTGTAGCAGAGAGGCTAGTTGGATAATAGTCTATAGCAGAGAGGCTAGTTGGATAATAGTCTATAGCAGAGAGGCTAGTTGGATAATAGTCTGTAGCAGAGAGGCTAGTTGGATAATAGTCTGTAGCAGAGAGGCTAGTTGGATAATAGTCTGTAGCAGAGAGGCTAGTTGGACAATAGTCTGTAGCAGAGGCTAGTTGGATAATAGTCTGTAGCAGAGAGGCTAGTTGGATAATAGTCTGTAGCAGAGAGGCTAGTTGGACAATAGTCTGTAGCAGAGAGGCTAGTTGGATAATAGTCTGTAGCAGAGAGGCTAGTTGGATAATAGTCTGTAGCAGAGAGGCTAGTTGGATAATAGTCCCCCACAGGGAGATGAGGAGTAAGGTTGTTCTAGGTCACAGCTCTGCTGTGTCAGCTAGCTAATTCAGTCAACTTCTCCTCGTCTCCCTCTCTTTCCATCAGATGGTCTCAAACTAAAGCCTTGAAAAGCCACCCTCATCCTCTCTCCTCCCTCCACTACCCCTAGCTAGATCAATGAAAAACCACCCTCATCCTCTCCTCCCTCCACTACCCCTAGCTAGATCAATGAAAAACCACCCTCATCCTCTCCTCCCTCCACTACCCCTAGCTAGATCAATGAAAAACCACCCTCATCCTCTCCTCCCTCCACTACCCCTAGCTAGATCAATGAAAAACCACCCTCATCCTCTCCTCCCTCCACTACCCCTAGCTAGATCAATGAAAAACCACCCTCATCCTCTCCTCCCTCCACTACCCCTAGCTAGATCAATGAAAAGCCACCCTCATCCTCTCCTCCCTCCACTACCCCTAGCTAGATCAATGAAAAGCCACCCTCATCCTTACTGCTGTGTCATTTCTCTGTGGGTATGGGTGGAGAGCTGTCTAAGGGCTGATGGCTTCATCACAGACAGACTGACTGGGGAACTGAGGGAGGGATAGATAGATCCATCGATCCATCACTGACTTTTACCTTAATCCCACCCCTCTATCCTCCTCTACATAGAACAGATGAGATCTGTCCTTTACTGATTAAAGAGATCCTACAGTAGATTACGTCTTTAGGAGGAAGAATCTTTTGTGAGTAATATTTACTCTACATTTAGTTGTTTATTTTTCTTTTGTTTGATCTATTTCACTTCCTTTGGAAATGTAAACATGTTTCCATGACAATAAAGCCCTTTACATTGAAATTGGTTTAGAAGAGAGGCAGGGATAGAGGCAGGGATAGAGGCAGGGATAGAGGCAGGGATAGAGGCAGGGAAGGTTGCTAATGTGTAGAACTAGACCAATGATTGATCCCCCCTCTCCCTCCCAGTTGATCCCTTCTTTCATTACCGTCATGCAGTCTTGACTTTGCTAAGTGTTGGTTAATCCATATTAATAAGGTGTGTCTGTCAGCATGTGTGTGTTTTTTATACTCTCACTTCCATCCTCTCATCCTTCCAACCTCTCATCCTTCCATCCTCTCATCCTTCCAACCTCTCATCCTTCCAACCTCTCATCCTTCCATCCTCTCATCCTTCCATCCTCTCATCCTTCCAACCTCTCATCCTTCCATCCTCTCATCCTTCCAACCTCTCATCCTTCCAACCTCTCATCCTTCCAACCTCTCAACCTTCCATCCTCTCATCCTTCCATCCTCTCATCCTTCCAACCTCTCATCCTTCCAACCTCTCATCCTTCCATCCGAGAGCGAGAGCAGGGAGGAAAGACAAGGAGGACGAGGAGAGAGAAAGCGAGAGGGTGGAAGGAAGGAGAGAAAGAGAGTTGGAAAGATGAGAGGATGGAAATCCCCCCTCTGTCCCTCCCTTACTCTCGTTCACCATCCCCCCTCATCTCTCTCCTCTGTCCCTCCCTTTCTCTCCCCCATACCGCCTCTCTCTCCCCCATACCTCCTCTCTCTCCCCCATACCTCCTCTCTCTCCCCCATACCTCCCCCCCCCGATACCTCCTCTCCCCCATACCTCCTCTCTCTCCCCCATACCTCCTCTCACTCCCCCATACCTCCTCTCTCTCCCCCATACCTCCTCTCTCTCCCATACCTCCTCTCCCCCCCATACCTCCTCTCCCCCCCATACCTCCTCTCCCCCCCATACCTCCTCTCTCTCCACCCATACCTCCTCTCCCCCCCGATACCTCCTCTCTCTCTCCACCCATACCAAAATGGCTATAAAATTTGATTTGTTTTTTAATTCTTTGTGGGTCTGTTTACGACCAAATATAATTCTAGTTTGCTTAGTTTTTTTGTTAATTCTTTCTAATGTGTCAAGTAATTATCTTTTAGTTTTCTCATGATTTGGTTGGGTCTAATTGTGTTGCTGTCCTGGGGCTCTGTGGGGTCTGTTTGTGTTTGTGAACAAAGCCCCAGGACCAGCTTACTCTTCTCCAGGTTCATCTCTCTGTAGGTGATGGCTTTGTTGTGGAAGGTTTGGGAATCGCTTCCTTTAAGGTGGTTGTAGAATTGAACGTCTCTTTTCTGGATTTTGATAATTGGCGGGTATCGGCCAAATTCTGCTCTAATTCTGCCCCGATTCTGCTCCGATTCTGCTCCGATTCTGCTCTAATTCTGCTCCGAATCTGCTCCGATTCTGCTCTGATTCTGCTCTATTCGTGTTTTACGTTGTACACTGACCCCAGACCTCACAACCATGAAGGGCAACTGGTTCTATAACTGATTCAAGTATTTTTAGCCAGATTGTAATTGGTATGTTGAATTTTATATTCCTTTTGAGGTCATAGAAGGCCCTTCTTGCCTTCTACGTCTCTCAGATCGTTCACAGCTTTGTGGAAGTTACCTGTGGTGCTGATGTTTAGACAGAGGTATGTATAGTTTTTTGTGTGCTCTAGAGCAACGGTGTCTAGATGGAATTTGTATTTGTGGTCCTGGCAACTGGACCTTTTTTGGAACACCATTATGTTGTCTTACTGAGATTTACTGTCAGGGCCCAGGTCAGACAGAATCTGTACAGAAGATCTAGGTGCTGCTGTCGGCCCTCCTTGGTTGGTGACAGAAGCACCAGATCATCAGCAAACAATAGACATTTGACTTCAGATTCTAGTAGGGTGAGCCCGGGTGCTGCAGACTGTTCTAGTGCCCTCGCCAATTCGTTGATATATATGTTTAAGAGGGTGGGGCTCAAGCTGCATCCCTGTCTCACCCCAGGGCTCTGTGGAAAAATCTGTTTTAACCACACACTTGTTGTTTGTGTACATGGATTTTTACAAAAACCATCAATTTGTATAGCAGACCCTCATGCCAAATTGATTCAAAAGCTATTTTGAAATCAACAAAGCATGAGAAGACATTGCCTTTGTTTTTGGTTTGTTTGTTTGTCAATTAGGGTGTGCAGGGTGAATACGTGGTCTGTCGTACGGTATTTTGGTAAAAAGCCAATTTGACATTTGTTCAGTACATTGTTTTCAATGAGAAAATGTATGAGTCTGCTGTTAATGATAATGCAGAGGATTTGCCCAAGGTTGTTGACGCATATCCCACGGTAGATATTGGGGTCCAATTTGTCTCCACTTTTGTGGATTGGGGTGATCAGTCCTTGGTTCCAAATATTGGGGAAGATGCCAGAGCTAAGGATGATGTTAAAGAGTTTAATTATAGACAATTGGAATTTGTGGTCTGTATATTTTATCATTTCATTGAGGATACCATCAACACCACAGGCCTTTTTGGGTTGGAGGGTTTGTATTTTGTCCTGTAGTTCATTCAATGTAATTGGAGAATCCAGTGGGTTCTGGTCTTTAATAGTTGATTGTAGGACTTGTATTTGATCATGTATATTTATTTGCTGTTGGTTCTTTGTTATAGGGCCAAACAGATTGGAGAAGTGGTTTACCCAGACATCTCCGTTTTGTATAGATAACTCTTTGTGTTGTTGTCTGTTTAGTGTTTTCCAGAAGTGGTTAGAGTCTATGGATTCTTTACTTAATTACATTAAGCTGGTTTCTGACGTGCTGTTCCTTCTATTTCCGTAGTGAATTTATGTATTGTTTTAGTGTTTCACCATAGTGAAGTTGTATTTCTGTATTGTTTTAGTGATTCACCATAGTGAAAGTGTATTTCTGTATTGTTTTAGTGATTCACCATAGTGAAGTTGTATTTCTGTATTGTTTTAGTGATTCACCATAGTGAAGGTGTATTTCTGTATTGTTTTAGTGATTCACCATAGTGAAGGTGTATTTCTGTATTGTTTTAGTGATTCACCATAGTGAAGGTGTATTTCTGTATTGTTTTAGTGTTTCACCATAGTGAAGGTGTATTTCTGTATTGTTTTAGTGATTCACCATAGTGAAGGTGTATTTCTGTATTGTTTTAGTGATTCACCATAGTGAAGGTGTATTTCTGTATTGTTTTAGTGATTCACCATAGTGAAGGTGTATTTCTGTATTGTTTTAGTGATTCACCATAGTGAAGGTTATTTCTGTATTGTTTTAGTGTTTCACCATAGTGAAGGTGTATTTCTGTATTGTTTTAGTGATTCACCATGGTGAAGATGTATTTCTGTATTGTTTTAGTGATTCACCATAGTGAAGGTGTATTTCTGTATTGTTTTAGTGATTCACCAGAGTGAAGGTGTATTTCTGTATTGTTTTAGTGATTCACCATAGTGAAGGTGTATTTCTGTATTGTTTTAGTGATTCACCATAGTGAAGGTGTATTTCTGTATTGTTTTAGTGATTCACCATAGTGAAGGTGTTTTTCTGTATTGTTTTAGTGATTCACCATAGTGAAGGTGTATTTCTGTATTGTTTTAGTGATTCACCATAGTGAAGGTGTATTTCTGTATTGTTTTAGTGATTCACCATAGTGAAGGTGTATTTCTGTATTGTTTTAGTGTTTCACCATAGTGAAGGTGTATTTCTGTATTGTTTTAGTGATTCACCATGGTGAAGATGTATTTCTGTATTGTTTTAGTGATTCACCATAGTGAAGGTGTATTTCTGTATTGTTTTAGTGATTCACCAGAGTGAAGGTGTATTTCTGTATTGTTTTAGTGATTCACCATAGTGAAGGTGTATTTCTGTATTGTTTTAGTGATTCACCATAGTGAAGGTGTATTTCTGTATTGTTTTAGTGATTCACCATAGTGAAGGTGTATTTCTGTATTGTTTTAGTGATTCACCATAGTGAAGGTGTATTTCTGTATTGTTTTAGTGATTCACCATAGTGAAGGTGTATTTCTGTATTGTTTTAGTGTTTCACCATAGTGAAGATGTATTTCTGTATTGTTTTAGTGATTCACCATAGTGAAGGTGTATTTCTGTATTGTTTTAGTGATTCACCATAGTGAAGGTGTATTTCTGTATTGTTTTAGTGATTCACCATAGTGAAGGTGTATTTCTGTATTGTTTTAGTGATTCACCATAGTGAAGGCGTAGGCTCAGGTTCCTGGGTCTCTATGTTTTTGGTTGGATAGATTTCTCAATTTCTATCTTAGGTTTTTGCATTGTTCATCAAACCATCTGTCATTGTTGTTGTCTGTACATAGTCAATGGTAGGCTTCGAGGGGACTCTTACGGTGGATACACTTACAGCTCATCTCTCCCCTCTAGTTGGGAGGTGTTGAGGTTCCTGCTGTCTAATCTCAGATGGTGGATGGAGGAGTATCGCTTCGATGGCTTCAGGTTCGACGGCATCTCATCCATGCTCTACCACCACCATGGCATCGGTGAGACGTGTGTGTGCGTGCGTGCGTTTCTCTCCCCATCATATCACTGTTCAAAGCAGACAGGCTTTTGAGTTATGCAACTCTCAATAGACACTCACACACAGTTATATACCTCTCAATATAAAAATATGACAAGATGGAGAGAGAGAGAGGGGGAGTAGGCATGAGAAGGAGAGGGAGAGAGAGAGGGGGAGTAGGCATGAGAAGGAGAGGGAGAGAGAGAGGGGGAGTAGGCATGAGAAGGAGAGGGAGAGAGAGAGGGGGAGTAGGCATGAGAAGGAGAGGGAGAGAGAGAGGGGGAGTAGGCATGAGAAGGAGAGGGAGAGAGAGAGGGGGAGTAGGCATGAGAAGGAGAGGGAGAGAGAGAGGGGGAGTAGGCATGAGAAGGAGAGGGAGAGAGAGAGGGGGAGTAGGCATGAGAAGGAGAGGGAGAGAGAGAGGGGGAGTAGGCATGAGAAGGAGAGGGAGAGAGAGAGGGGGAGTAGGCATGAGAAGGAGAGGGAGAGAAAGAGACTGTAGTTAATTTTAGTTAGTAATGTTTGAGACCTTTGGGTTCCAAGTGAATAAAAGTGAGAATCAGTCTGTCTGACCTAAACTGAGCTCCCTCTCTTTCTGTCTCCCCCTTCTTTCTCTCGTTCTTCCTCTCTTCCCCTCTCTCTCTCTCTCCCCTCCCTTCTCTCTCTCTCTCTCTCCCTCTCTCCACAGCCATGTCTTTCTCTGGTGGTTACAGTGAGTACTTTGGGATGCAGGTTGATGAGGACTCTATCATACATCTGATGCTCTCCAACCACATCCTGCATACACTCTACCCTGACTGCATTACCATCGCAGAGGTAAGGACACACACACACACACACACACACACACACACACACACACACACACACACACACACACACACACACACACACACACACACACACACACACACACACACACCTAACTAATCTAGGACCTATCAGTTCAGGTTGATAAGAGATCATTCTGTCTACTCATCATCTCGTCTAAGAGACATCCTCCACATCCTCTACCTAACTTGTGGTTAGACTCCAGTTTACCACATATGACAGGTCTAATCTGCACTATTATCATCTAATTACACTGTAACACTTCCATCTAGAGAACCAGAGATGATACACTTCCATCTAGAGAACCAGAGATGATACACTTCCATCTAGAGAATCAGAGATGATACACTTCCATCTAGAGAACCAGAGATGATACACTTCCATCTAGAGAACCAGAGATGATACACTTCCATCTAGAGAACCAGAGATGATACACTTCCATCTAGAGAATCAGAGATGATACACTTCCATCTAGAGAACCAGAGATGATACACTTCCATCTAGAGAACCAGAGATGATACACTTCCATCTAGAGAATCAGAGATGATACACTTCCATCTAGAGAACCAGAGATGATACACTTCCATCTAGAGAATCAGAGATGATACACTTCCATCTAGAGAACCAGAGATGAAACACTTCCATCTAGAGAACCAGAGATGATACACTTCCATCTAGAGAACCAGAGATGATACACTTCCATCTAGAGAATCAGAGATGATACACTTCCATCTAGAGAACCAGAGATGATACACTTCCATCTAGAGAACCAGAGATGATACACTTCCATCTAGAGAACCAGAGATGATACACTTCCATCTAGAGAACCAGAGATGATACACTTCCATCTAGAGAATCAGAGATGATACACTTCCATCTAGAGAACCAGAGATGATACACTTCCATCTAGAAAACCAGAGATGATACACTTCCATCTAGAGAACCAGAGATGATACACTTCCATCTAGAGAACCAGAGATGATACACTTCCATCTAGAGAACCAGAGATGATGCACTTCCATCTAGAGAATCAGAGATGATACACTTCCATCTAGAGAACCAGAGATGATACACTTCCATCTAGAAAACCAGAGATGATACACTTCCATCTAGAGAACCAGAGATGATAGACTTCCATCTAGAGAACCAGAGATGATAGACTTCCATCTAGAGAACCAGAGATGATACACTTCCATCTAGAAAACCAGAGATGATACACTTCCATCTAGAGAACCAGAGATGATACACTTCCATCTAGAGAACCAGAGATGATACACTTCCATCTAGAGAACCAGAGATGATACACTTCCATCTAGAGAATCAGAGATGATACACTTCCATCTAGAGAACCAGAGATGATACACTTCCATCTAGAGAACCAGAGATGATACACTTCCATTTAGAGAACCAGAGATAATACACTTCCATCTAGAGAATGAGATAATACACGTCCATCTAGAGAATGATATAATACACTTCCATCTAGAGAATGAGATAATACACTTCCATCTAGAGAATGAGATAATACACTTCCATCTAGAGAATGAGATAATACACTTCCATCTAGAGAATGAGATAATACACTTCCATCTAGAAAATGAGATAATATACTTCCATCTAGAGAATGAGATAATACACTTCCATCTAGAGAATGCTAACCACATGTATGTGACCAATAACATCTGCTAACCATGTGTATGTGACCAATAACATCTGCTAAACACGTGTATGTGACCAATAACATCTGCTAACCACATGTATGTGACCAATAACATCTGCTAACCACATGTATGTGACCAATAACATCTGGTAACCACATGTATGTGACCAATAACATCTGGTAACCACATGTATGTGACCAATAACATCTGGTAACCACGTGTATGTGACCAATAACATCTGCTAACCACGTGTATGTGACCAATAACATCTGCTAACCACGTGTATGTGACCAATAACATCTGCTAACCACGTGTATGTGACCAATAACATTAGATTTGATCTATTATCTAATCTCACTCTGTTGTATTGTCACATACAACACTATCTCAGAGAAGACTACTGTCAATCCCAGTTTCTTCCTCTCTCCCTCTCTCCCTTCCTCTCTTCCTCTTCCTCTCTCTTAGTCTCCTCATCCCTCTCCTCTTCCTCTCTCTTAATCTCCTCATCCCTCTCCTCTTCCTCTCTCTTAGTCTCCTCATCCCTCTCCTCTTCCTCTCTCTTAGTCTCCTCATCCCTCTCCTCTTCCTCTCTCTTAGTCTCCTCATCCATCCTTCTCCCCTTATCTCCTTCAGCTTCAGCTATCCTTACAAACCTACAGTTCCTTCAGAAAGTGTTCACACCCCTTGACTTATTTCATATGTTGTTGTGTTACAGCCTGGATTCAAAATGTATTACAAATGTTTTTTCTCACCATCTAAACACAAACTCATAATTACAAAGTAAAAACATATATTTTTTTAATGTATTGAATATATGGAGAACAGATGCTAAGCGGATCATTCCCTCTCCCTCTCCCTCTCCCTCTCCCTCTCCCTCTCCCTCTCCCTCTCCCTCTCCCTCTCCCCCTCCCTCTCCCTCTCCCTAGGATGTATCAGGAATGCCAGGGTTGTGTAAGTCAGTGAAGAATGGGGGACTTGGCTTTGACTACAGACTCAACATGGCTGTACCTGACAAGTGGATCCAGGTGTGTAATATTCAGGGGTTCTTAAACCTTTTCAGCCTGGGACCCAAATGAGAAATTCTGTGTTTTCCTGGGACCCAAGCTCATGAAAACATGCAACTATACGTAAATATTGGTATATTTAATTGCCCTTATGCCTAAAACAAATACAATATAGACAAAAACAAATAACAATGAAATGAAATACCCATATAAATAGCTATTCATGTATAAATATATATAAATGTTTATTTTCCCCATTAATAACCCTCTTACATATCTGTCTAGGTTGGAACTGTTGCTGTTAAAATACTATAAATAATTGTCATTCTGAACAGGAATAAACTGACTGAACACGTCACACAGATGTATAACAGAACACACAGACATGCTCAGTTTTTGATAGTGCAACCCTAAGTAACAGTACAGCCTACTGTACATCTTACTGTAGAAAGATTGGAACTGTTGCTTTTAAAATTCAATAAATAATTGTTATTTTGAACTGGAATAATCATCACACAGACCAGAAAACAAACAAACACACACACACACACACACACACAGTCCTAATGAGAGGTGTATGGCTAGAACACCTACTGCTTCCTCAGTCAGAACAGAGAGGCACTGAACAGTGAGCGCACTGAACAGAGAGCGCACTGAACAGAGAGCGCACTGAACAGAGAGGCACTGAACAGAGAGGCACTGAACAGAGAGGCACTGAACAGAGAGCGCACTGAACAGAGAGCGCACTGAACAGAGAGCGCACTGAACAGAGAGGCACTGAACAGAGAGGCACTGAACAGAGAGCGCACTGAACAGAGAGGCACTGAACAGAGAGCGCACTGAACAGAGAGGCACTGAACAGAGAGCGCACTGAACAGAGAGGCACTGAACAGAGAGGCACTGAACAGAGAGGCACTGAACAGAGAGGCACTGAACAGAGAGGCACTGAACAGAGAGCGCACTGAACAGAGAGGCACTGAACAGAGAGGCACTGAACAGAGAGGCAATGAACAGAGAGCGCACTGAACAGAGAGCGCACTGAACAGAGAGGCACTGAACAGAGAGGCACTGAACAGAGAGGCACTGAACAGAGAGCGCACTGAACAGAGAGCGCACTGAACAGTGAGGCACTGAACAGAGAGCGCACTGAACAGAGAGCGCACTGAACAGTGAGGCACTGAACAGTGAGGCACTGAACAGTGAGGCACTGAACAGTGAGCGCACTGAACAGAGGCACTGAACAGAGAGGCACTGAACAGAGAGGCACTGAACAGAGAGCGCACTGAACAGAGAGGCACTGAACAGAGAGGCACTGAACAGAGAGGCACTGAACAGAGAGTACAGTTGAACTTGGTCAAATCAGTTCCAGTAATGAATTAAATAATTATACATTACTCTGATACGCCGCGACCCACCATTAACAGGTCCGCGACCCACCATTAACAGGTCCGCGACCCACCATTAACAGGTCCGCGACCCACCATTAACAGGTCCGCGACCCACCATTAACAGGTCCGCGACCCACCATTAACAGGTCCACGACCCACCATTAACAGGTCCACGACCCAAACTATTAAATTGGAACATGATGAAGCTGAATGACTCACAGCCTCTACAAACCCCATCTACAAACCATCTACTATCCAATAGATTGTTACCCTCCACTCTATCCAGTGTCTGTTTGAAGCCACTAATGAGGTGTGTGTGTGTCTGTCTGGCTCCACTCCTATTATCACTACCTGTCTGTCTGGCTCCACTCCTATTATCACTACCTGTCTGTCTGGCTCCACTCCTATTATCACTACCTGTCTGTCTGGCTCCACTCCTATTATCACTACCTGTCTGTCTGGCTCCACTCCTATTATCACTACCTGTCTGTCTGGCTCCACTCCTATTATCACTACCTGTCTGTCTGGCTCCACTCCTATTATCACTACCTGTCTGTCTGGCTCCGCTCCTATTATCACTAGTACTACTACTACTACTACTACTACTACTACTACTGTTACTACTACTGTTACTACTACTACTACTACTACTACTACTACTACTGTTACTACTACTGTTACTACTACTACTACTGCTACTACTGCTACTACTACTACTACTGCTACTACTACTACTACTAATACTACTACTACTACTACTACTATTACTACTACTGTTACTACTACTACTACTACTAATACTTATATTACTGCTACTACTACTACTACTACTACTACTACTACTACTACTACTACTATTACTACTACTACTTCAGTGGAACTGACTACTACTACTACTACTTCAGTGGAACTGACTACTACTACTACTACTACTACTACTACTACTACTACTACTACTACTACTACTACTGCTACTACTGCTTCAGAGGAAGGCGAGTGGGAGGGAGGAAGGGCAGGAGGAAGGAAGTCCTTTTTTTCTTCCCTGCTTCCCTCATCTCCCTCACCCTTTTGTGTCTGGGGTTATGCTGCCTTCTACTGTTTGGAAATGGAACTACACACACACACACACACACACACACACACACACACACACACACACACACACACAATGCCCGTTTGGGGATGTCTGATTTCTGATTGTCTTAACTCACCACTTCCACAACAAATAGGCTGAGCTTCTCAGTAATTATTTTCTTCACCTCACACAGTAAGTCTACGAAGTCTGTAATTATTTTTTCACATCCATTGCGAATGATAATAGTTCCTCACAAATATTTCCAACAATGTCCCCCTCAATCACGAAGCCTCGGTGTGAAAGAGCAAAATATGATCTGTTGATTCCATATATAACACTTTTCCTTGTGCAAAAACAGCGGTCTGTCCTGAGCTCACTGGCACAGGAAACTCTGAGGCCTTGTCTAGACTTGACAGTTAATGCAGTTTTTGTATTCTGATCATAGAGTTCCGATCATGGAATTCAGAACACATCATGAGTCTATACATACATTTAAATGTCTCTACCACGTCCGGATTCCCTTTCCCAGCTCTATATTCAAATGCCATTCTGCAAACAGGTGAATAGGCCAAATATGATAACACAACAACTTGATGTAGCTAGCTAGCAAGCAAAGTTTAAGGTACTGCAAATGGGTTAGCACAACTCTAGCCAAACCAAAAATTGTTTTTGGAAAATATTAGCTAGCTGGCTAGTATTTATGAGGCCAGTAAACATGTTCCCTAAACGCTAGGAACGCATTTCCTCCTATGTTAAAATGAAAAGTACCTCTGTCCCAAAACACACATTTTCTGGAGACTTGCCGGTGGAGTTTCCCACTGTATTGGCTTTTGGTAGCCTGATTGCCTCCAGACTTAGGAGTGTGGTAATCAACCATATCTGAACACAATCAGACCACAATGCGACTTACAATGTTGCAAAGTTCGCTATTGACGGCTTCGGGCTAGTCCCAGTTGATGGATTTGAAACAATGCTGCACTTCACTAGTGATAGCTCAAGTCAAGACAGATAGAAAGGGAGGCAGAGAGACTCATGGGATTGAAAGAACCTGCATTTTCATCAGGATATTTTCTACTGTTTTTATTTGTTGGCTTTAGGCCTATTTATTTTACTTAGTTGACAATGGAAGTTATAGGCCTGCTGCGTTGGCCTATAGGCTGTCTCTGAGTTACATGCATGCGCTCATTTCTTCAACTGATCACAGCGTTTTAATGTGTCCATATGGCAGGGGCTGGTGCTCTCGCGTTAGTTGAATTTTTACTTTTAGATTTGTATCATTTTAATTACGATTTTTATGATCAACCAAGTAACAATGATTTTGAGAAACGAAAACGTTGTTATTGAATTTAAGCTGTTCCATGAAAATCCAACCTGGCAGATCGGTAGAAATGGTAAGATACTGTACATCGTAAGCTTCCCCAAACATGAAACCTATGAAGTGATTTGTTTGACAATCAGATGGTTGTGTTCATACCACATTAAAAGGTAACACATTTGTACTGTAATATAACATGTCTTTACTATGAGGGCTCATATCAACACCATCATCCCACCATGGACCCACTCCAACAGATCCACAGATGATGCAATCTCTATCGCACTCCGCACTGCCCTTTCCCACCTGGACAGGAACACCTATGTGAGAATGCTGTTCATTGGCTACAACTCACGTTCAACACCATAGTGACCTTCAAATTCATCACTCAGATAAGGACCTTGGGACTGAACACCTCCCTCTGCAACTGGATCCTGGACTCCTGGACTCCCCCAGGTGCTGAAGGTAGGCAACAACACATTCGCCACGCTGACCCTCAACACAGGGGCCCCACAGGGGTGAGTGTTTAGGCCCCTCCTGTACTCCCTGTTCACCCATGACTGCATGGCCAAACACGGCTCCAACACCATCATTAAGTTTGCTGACGACACAACAGTGGTATGCCTGATCACCGACGACCATGAGACAGCCTATAGAGTGGAGGTCAGAGACCTGGCA
Source organism: Thymallus thymallus (assembly GCA_023634145.1). Taxonomy (NCBI): domain Eukaryota; kingdom Metazoa; phylum Chordata; class Actinopteri; order Salmoniformes; family Salmonidae; genus Thymallus; species Thymallus thymallus. The sequence continues at coordinate 1,865,469 of CM042404.1, read as the reverse complement.
GTGTGGAGACGGGATAACAACCTCTCCCTCAGCGTCAGCAAGAAAAAGGAGCTGATTGTGGACTACAGGAAGCAAAGGGCAGAGCACGCACCCATTCACATCAACAGGGCTGTAGTGGAGCGCTTCAAGAGATTAAGTTCCTTGATGTCCACATCACTAAGGAATGAATATGGTTCACACACACCAACACAGTCATGCAGAAGGCCCAACAACTCCTCTTCCCCCTTAGGAGGGTCAACAAGTTCTACAGCTGCACCATTGAGCATTTTGACTGGCTGGATCACCACTTGGTATGGCAACAGCTTGGCATCTGACTGCAAGGTGGCAAGTGGTACCGATTCACTAAGTCTGGAACCAACAGGACCCTAAACAGCTTCTACCCTCCGGTCTTAAGATTACTAACAACTAAATATTTATCCAAATAGCTACGGGACTATCCTGCTATCTAGTCACTTTACCCCTACCTACTACATCTACCTCAGTTACCTGTCTATCTATCCTGCTATCTAGTCACTTTACCCCTACCTACTACATCTACCTCAGTTACCTGTCTATCTATCCTGATATCTAGTCACTTTACCCCTACCTACTACATCTACCTCAATTACCTGTCTATCTATCCTGATATCTAGTCACTTTACCCCTACCTACTACATCTACCTCAATTACCTGTCTATCTATCCTGATATCTAGTCACTTTACCCCTACCTACTACATCTACCTCAATTACCTGTCTATCTATCCTGATATCTAGTCACTTTACCCCTACCTACTACATCTACCTCAATTACCTGTCTATCTATCCTGATATCTAGTCACTTTACCCCTACCTACTACATCTACCTCAATTACCTGTCTATCTATCCTGATATCTAGTCACTTTACCCCTACCTACTACATCTACCTCGATTACCTGTCTATCTATCCTGATATCTAGTCACTTTACCCCTACCTACTACATCTACCTCGATTACCTGTCTATCTATCCTGATATCTAGTCACTTTACCCCTACCTACTACATCTACCTCAATTACCTGTCTATCTATCCTGATATCTAGTCACTTTACCCCTACCTACTACATCTACCTCAATTACCTGTCTATCTATCCTGATATCTAGTCACTTTACCCCTACCTACTACATCTACCTCAATTACCTGTCTATCTATCCTGATATCTAGTCACTTTACCCCTACCTACTACATCTACCTCAATTACCTGTCTATCTATCCTGATATCTAGTCACTTTACCCCTACCTACTACATCTACCTCAATTACCTGTCTATCTATCCTGATATCTAGTCACTTTACCCCTACCTACTACATCTACCTCAATTACCTGTCTATCTATCCTGATGTCTAGTCACTTTACCCCTACCTACTACATCTACCTCAATTACCTGTCTATCTATCCTGATGTCTAGTCACTTTACCCCTACCTACTACATCTACCTCAATTACCTGTCTATCTATCCTGATATCTAGTCACTTTACCCCTACCTACTACATCTACCTCAATTACCTGTCTATCTATCCTGATATCTAGTCACTTTACCCCTACCTACTACATCTACCTCAATTACCTGTCTATCTATCCTGATATCTAGTCACTTTACCCCTACCTACTACATCTACCTCAATTACCTGTCTATCTATCCTGATATCTAGTCACTTTACCCCTACCTACTACATCTACCTCAATTACCTGTCTATCTATCCTGATGTCTAGTCACTTTACCCCTACCTACTACATCTACCTCAATTACCTGTCTATCTATCCTGATGTCTAGTCACTTTACCCCTACCTACTACATCTACCTCAATTACCTGTCTATCTATCCTGATATCTAGTCACTTTACCCCTACCTACTACATCTACCTCAATTACCTGTCTATCTATCCTGATATCTAGTCACTTTACCCCTACCTACTACATCTACCTCAATTACCTGTCTATCTATCCTGATATCTAGTCACTTTACCCCTACCTACTACATCTACCTCAATTACCTGTCTATCTATCCTGATATCTAGTCACTTTACCCCTACCTACTACATCTACCTCAATTACCTGTCTATCTATCCTGATGTCTAGTCACTTTACCCCTACCTACTACATCTACCTCAATTACCTGTCTATCTATCCTGATGTCTAGTCACTTTACCCCTACCTACTACATCTACCTCAATTACCTGTCTATCTATCCTGATATCTAGTCACTTTACCCCTACCTACTACATCTACCTCAATTACCTGTCTATCTATCCTGATATCTAGTCACTTTACCCCTACCTACTACATCTACCTCTATTACCTGTCTATCTATCCTGATGTCTAGTCACTTTACCCCTACCTACTACATCTACCTCAATTACCTGTCTATCTATCCTGATATCTAGTCACTTTACCCCTACCTACTACATCTACCTCAATTACCTGTCTATCTATCCTGATATCTAGTCACTTTACCCCTACATACTACATCTACCTCAATTACCTGTCTATCTATCCTGATATCTAGTCACTTTACCCCTACCTACTACATCTACCTCAATTACCTGTCTATCTATCCTGATATCTAGTCACTTTACCCCTACCTACTACATCTACCTCAATTACCTGTCTATCTATCCTGATATCTAGTCACTTTACCCCTACATACTACATCTACCTCAATTACCTGTCTATCTATCCTGATATCTAGTCACTTTACCCCTACATACTACATCTACCTCAATTACCTGTCTATCTATCCTGATATCTAGTCACTTTACCCCTACCTACTACATCTACCTCAATTACCTGTCTATCTATCCTGATATCTAGTCACTTTACCCCTACCTACTACATCTACCTTGTGCCCCTGCACATTGACTTAGTACTGATAGCCAAGCTATTCTTTGTTTCTATGGTTTTCTCTGTATTGTTGGGAAGGATCCATATGTAAGCATTAGACTGTTAGTCTACACCTGTTGTTTATGAAGTATGTGAAAAATAACATTGGATTTGATTTGTTGTAGGAAGATAAACCCCCTATAGAAATCAAATGCCCCGTCCAGCTGATTCATCCTGGCCCTTTCCCTGCCTGACACACGCTTCCCTACACGCTTCCCTGCACGCTTCCCTGCACGCTTCCCTGCACGCTTCCCTGCACGCTTCCCTGCCTGACACACGCTTCCCTGCACGCTTCCCTGCACGCTTCCCTGCCTGACACACGCTTCCCTGCACGCTTCCCTGCCTGACACACGCTTCCCTGCACGCTTCCCTGCACGCTTCCCTGCCTGACACACGCTTCCCTGCACGCTTCCCTGCACGCTTCCCTGCCTGACACACGCTTCCCTGCACGCT